>CAJFCP010000169.1:664895-694704 GCA_904066005.1 Synergus itoensis | reverse complement strand
TCTTTGGACATTAAATGGAACTATTTAAAAGAATACAATTTTAGATCTCGAAGTTAGGGGAATTACAATGATTTTTTTTGTACTTAAGGGTTAATTTTGAGGGTGAACCTAGGGGGTCAGATGGATGAAACTTTTTTTGGCTTCTTTAGACATTAAATACACCCAGTTGAAACGATAAAAATTTAGGTCTCGAGGTTAGGGGAATTACAATAATTTTTTTCATAATTAGGGGTTGATTTTGAGGGGGAACATAGGGGGTTAGGTGGATGAAACTTTTTTGGACTTCTTTGGACATTAAATAGACCCAGCTGTAACGATAAAATTTTATGTCTCGAAGTTAGGGGATTTTTTTTTGCTTAGGGGTTGATTTTCAGGGTGAACTTAGGGGGTTAGGTGAATGAAACTATTTTGAGCTTCTTTGGATATTAAATGGAACTATTTAAAAGCATAAAATTTTAGGTCTCGAAGTTAGGGGAATTGCCATGATTTTTTTTGTACTTAGGGGATGATTTGAAACGAAAATTTCAAACTGTAGAAATTTCAAAAACATTTTTTATTGAAAATTTGTAATTTTTTAGTTCAATATATAAATAATAACTTCCCAAATCATTATAATTGTATTCCCTTTCCTTCCATCAAAAAAAAAAAAGTCTTGAAAAAACGTGTTTTTTTTGGCGTTTTCAGTGGTGTTACCCCTTAATTTATAAAACCTGAAATGTGATTGTACCTCATCTTTCTCGCTCATTGTTAAAAAAATCGAAAGTTCTTTCCATTGACACCATAATTCCGAAGTTTAATACTCCAACTTACGTTCATGACCTGGCGTGACTCAAACATTTTTTAATTAAAAAATTTTCTTTTTTCGATCTACCCTAGTTTCCATTCTTCATCAGCACCCGAACCTCACACTTTCCCTCTTTCTCTACTGCAGAGTCACCCAGTTATTAGAGTCAGATACCCGGTCGAACGGTTGCGCAACAGATTAATCATCGCCCAAGTTTAATATCGGCCACGAATCGATACTCGTTTCCTCGTTTTCTCTCGTTTCAGTAGTAATTCGTTGATTCGTTTCACGACCGGAAAAAGAGGGTGGCCTCGGAATCGGTGGGTCAAGGAGGAATGAGAAAAGAGAAAAGTGGGGAAAGGAGGTGGAATACGTTTATTAACGTCGCAGGACTCTGGGTGGCAGAGTTCTCCCAGTTAGGAAACAGGGTGAAAGGACTGAGGAAGGAGACAGAAAGAAATATGTTTATCGTCCCGGACTGGAGAAATGTCAGGAAAGAACGCTGGAGTAAAGTTATACGCGAAGGAAACGCAAAAAAGTACCACCTCGTAAAAACGATAAACGTTGCACACACGCGCAACGTGGGCGAGGGTGTGGAGTTGAATGTGGGACAAAACTTGAGGAATCGTGACATTAGTATGAACATTTTTTGCGGTGACGTTTTACCCCCGGAAGTATTTTTAATAATTTTTTATGATGAAAGGTATTTTAATGTCATAACAGTAAGAATAATAATACTCGAAATTAATCCCTGTGAAGTTCCACCCCCACTATTAAAAATTCGAAATTTTTTTAGAGTTCTGAGTTCTGTTTCAATAGTTCTAGAGTTCCTGATAGGTATTAGAAATAGTTCTGACCTTTAAAGGGTAAAAATCAATTTTTAAAAATGAGGGGTTAACTTCACGCTCCCCCCCACTTTTGAAAGTGAATTTTTTTTCGGAGTTCTGGGTAGATTTATCATAGTTCTAGAGTTCCTGATGCTTTTCGAAAAAAAAAACCCGTCCCCCCACTTTTTCAAAAATCAATTTTTCTTCGGGCCATTTTGTTAATAAACAAAATAAATAATAATATAATAATATAATAATAATAATATATTATATAATAATAATACATTTACGTTGATAAACGTATTCCACCTCCTTTCCCCACTTTTCTCTTTTCTCGTGAAGTTAGCCCCCCATTTTTAAAAATTAATTTTTTTTACACTTTAAAGGTCCGAACTATTCCTAATACCTATCAGGAACTCTAGAACTATTGAAATAGAACTCAGAACTCTAAAAAAAATTTCGAATTTTTAATAGGAGGGTGGAACTTTACAGGGATTCGCAATTACTCGCAAATACTCGTAATCAATTCCTCATTTACGAAAATTAATGAATTTATTTATATGTAGAGAAACCCGAAGTGATTACAATGCTTTGTCAAATAGAATTTCTGTATATATTTTCCATAATTCGGTTCGCAGTTGCTTACTTTATATTATTAAATAGCTTTCGTGAACAATACTATTTTAATTACGAAATATCACAATTCATACAATTTGTGGTTCAAAATTTTATACCCAATAAAAATTGGGTATAAAAATTAATATTAGAGTTTGATATCATAGCTGATCACTGAAATAAAATCTGATATACAAAAGGTAATAACTTTTTTAATTTTACCTTGCCTGGTATATAATTTTTTATGACTCTGACTTTGATATCTCAGTTTCGAAGTATCCAATAAAAAATTACGATTCCTCAGTTTAAGGTTCTGCTTGGTTATATTACCAGGAATAGAACTTGGGTGTTTTATATCCAAAACATCATTTGCTTTCAGAGCCTATGTTTCAGCGATAAAACCATGGTTTATTATTCTGAACAACTATATATTGTCGTGCCTGTGACTATTAATCAAGTCTTTGAATCGCCAGCCATTTATCTAGATAATATGAACACGAAATTGACTTTCTTGATCAATACAATCTGTTATTCACGTCATTTAGCAAATGGATTAGTTGAGGTGACCACGTAATTTTTATATATCAGATAGCACTCTACCCCTTGTATTTATCTCAATGATATGAATAAATTAGAGTTAAAAACTTTTATTTTCTGCAATGCGATATCTTAGCTTAACAATCTGTGATAAAAATTAAATAAAAGAAGAGAAATTTACATTTCTCATTGGGTTGAAGTTGCAGACGTTTAGACGAAGATTCTAAAATATTTTAAGAGATTTTAAGAAATTTTAAGGAATTTATTCTAATGAGTAAGTCAAATGAAATCCTTTAAAATCCCTTAAAATGACTTGAAATTCTTTAAAAACTTTTAAATCTTCTGTAAATGTTTAAAAATTTTTTAAAATATATCGACATCTTTAAAGTCGCTTTAAAATACCTTTAAATATTGCTGCTAGTAAATAAATAAAAATTGTAGGTTTAATTTAATTTAGTGCTTTTCTTTTGAAGACTTTTTTACTATTATTACTATTATTAATATCTTGAAGATGGGAGCTCTACTTTTCGAATTGATAAAGCTATAAACTTGAGATTAAATTAAAGGACTTGAGTTCCTGTGCATGGAATTAGCGCCTTTCTGGAACCCATCTTCACTCTCTGGTACTAAAAAGACTCCCATAACATTTATATTAGTAATCTTCATAGCATAACGTCAAGCATCTTATACATCCTCTTCACCACAATTTCCAGGGAATCTCTCTTCATCTGGCTTTTTATAGCAAAACATGACCTCAATTGTGCTATAAAAAATCTTCATATTTCTTTTACACTGGAAAATTTAAAAACTTGTAACTGAAACTCCTATTCTGAGTTAAAATATAATTTCGTAATTGAAAATGTTGAAACTCTTGATGAAGTACTTGGTAATATATAAAATACAACTGTTTGAGACCTTATTAATATTAATACTACTTAATATTTTCATTATATTTTGAATTTCCCTATTACTATGAATTTTCCATGTTGATAACTGTCGTTTCAATTTGATTGAAGCGTGTTACATAGTAGATACAAAATCATACTCATCCAAAGTTAGAACGTCAAGCATATCGCTCCAAGCGGTTGGCTGACCAAAGCCGCCCCTATCTACTTGCAATACGTTATATATATGTCACGTACTCATATAATGTTTCAAAAACTTTACTGCAAAGCACAAAATGTCGACTGAACTTGATATCCCATGTAAAATCAAGAGCTGCTGACCTCGACTGTAAAATTTAATCAAGTGTGCCACATGTCCCTGAGAAATTACGCTCTATTAAAAGGGACTTAATTGAAAATCGATAAAGCCTTTCTGTACCAAAGATTCCATTTTTATTTCAAGTTATTTTCAATATCTTTCTTAATTATACACTATTTATTCTTATAATGCATAAAACTTTCTTTGACAATTATTTTCTCGTGTGTGAATTTAATATTTTTTGTAAAATTCTACTCTATTGATACTATGCCACCTAAATTTATATTATTATTAATAAAACAGGGAATATTATCAGGAAAATTCAAAGATACGCAACTTTTATTTCAGGTAATGGATTCTCTGTGTGCAAAATTTACTTCCGTTAATTGACACGCGATATTTTAATTGATATTTTATTTTAATTTTATTTTCGCTTTAATTTTTAACATTTACTAATTGAAGATTTCCAATATCCATTTATTTCCTGCAAAATAACAATTTTTATATTTTTCTGGAAAAGACGAATCATTGGAGGGAATATAATAATATTTGATAGAATATCACTTGTGAGAATATGTCGCCGAAGTGTATAGAGAGAAGTAAATTACTAAATGAAGATTTAATTGCAAATACAGGTCACAACCTTTCATATTTTATAATTAATATCTTGTTTCAAAGGTTTTTGATCTATAAAACAGGTCAACTAAAATCATAATTTATAATAAATAATCTTTATACAGCTTTTATCGGTAGAATATCGATTTATTGTTTGTGTAATGAATAATTTATAACAAAGACCATGTTTTGTTCCAGGAGGGCCATTTTGACGAATCCAGACTTGAAACCAACCACACCATGGTACAAGCTTTTGGAAAACGATTTTTGGGGGACTCCTTTACGAGAAAGAGGTTCACACGGTAGTTACAGGCCTCTTTGTGTAGCTACCTTTAGAATCAATTATCTACTCGGTGGCCTTGAACCTCAAGGATATCATCTCGTAAATGTCATTCTTCATGCAGCTTGTACAGCACTTGTGGTCAAGATAGCAAAAAAGGTAATTTACAAAAGTATTCTTATGAAAATTACAAAAATTATTTTGATTGATTTGATTTGAAGGGGTTAATCTTTGAAATTTAATTATAATGAAATTATATAATTATAATTATAATTAGAACAAAGGTTAATCTTGTGGATAATTGAAGGGGCGATTTCTATAGAATTAATATAATTAAAGGTTAAACTCAGAAATAATGAATTTTCCCTCGATCATTATGAAATTATTCCCCTTAATTGTTTACCTTGCATTGATCTTTAATCGCCATGAATTATTCACCACTCTTTCTTCCTTCGGTTCCGAAAGTTTTCATAATTAGTTTCAAAGTTAAAGCATTAATCCTATCAGTCGTTTTGAAATTTTCAAAAACTTAAATCTTTTTCGAATCAGGTGATGGCTTTCAAATTATTCATTTTATTTCTTTATTGGCGAATCAACACAAACTCAAATCAAATATAATTAATCTCTCAAAAATAAATTCAGATAAGTTTTGAGATATATGTAACCAAGTAGAAAATAAGGAAGAAAAAATGTTCGCTTGCAATTTTCTTATCGTCTCTTGTTTCTTATACTTTAACCAGATTACACAGAAAGCCATTTTTCACGTTCACACTGTTCAAGGTAATTCCTTATCCGCCACTAACGATGATTTAGCGCATCCACTAAAGACAATTATATCATTATTTTTTAAAAAATTAACTGTAGTTTTAGACTCCTAGTTAAGTATAAACTATTAGTAATCAAAGATGACATTTTTAATTATTTGAAACTTTATGAACAAATATTGATACAATAATTTAAGTTTTTTTTTAGACTCAAAAACTGCGATCTTTAAACGATTTTAAACTTTCACGTCGTAATTTACTCGCCTTGGAGAAAAACTTTAAGAAGAAAAGTATCTTGTACGTGGATAATAAACTTTAAGTAGGTACAACTTTAAAGTTAGCTAGAAGTTCACTTCAATTTTACAGCAATGGAAAGTGCTATTAATTTATAAATTTTATGGCTGTCTGGGGATAATAACAAAGTGTAGTGTATGTGGTGCTTAGTTGCATCTGTATAAAACTTGAACTTTTGATACTTGGCTTCTTTAAAATTAAACATGTGTCAAAGTCAAAATAATCAGTTTTCATAAATTTCTTTTTTATTCAGCAGTTGCATTTACAATCATTAATAATCATTTTTTTCGTAAGTGATGTACAGAGCGATATAAAATAGCCGTTTATTCATTTTCCAGTTGTCTTAATTTTCGAAACAATGTATAGATTCTGAAAAAGAAAATAAAACATTTCTTGCAATTTTTTAATATTATGGTTTATGCATTTTCAAATTTGGATATCTTATTTTGTTAAAAACTGTTTCTAGATAATTGCTGATGCTTTAAATAACAAGATGATGCTTTTCATGTTCAAATTTTAAACGGATCTTAAAATTTTGACTTACCCCGGCGATCAAAAACTATGATCTTTTAACAATGCTTTTGTCCCGGTTTGTCACATTTTTTCGGGGCCGGACCCGGCCTGGGCCGTACAATCGGGCGTTCTCCACCCAATCTGGCTTCAGACATGGTTATCTGACACAGTGCTATAATGCACAATAGGAAGAAGACAAAAAGACTCTTTGTGAATAACATATTGAAAGTTGAATGATTTTCAGATATTGATATTGTTGATGATTTTCCGTGCCTTTAAATAGGCGAAATATTCCTCCTACTCTATACAATAAATTGATTTATGATCTTGTTTTTCAAATTTCTTGAACATTATGAAACGCATTTCTCGCTAGGTTATTCCACTGTTTGTATAATAAATAATTATTGCCGCTAAATACATCCAAGGTTATTTCAAAACTCGCTGTTTTTGACAAATATTATCTTTCTCAGTCATTGTTCTACTGATATTAATACTGGTGATTGAGATAATGATTTGACAAGAAGTTCGTAATAAAACGATTTGCGTAATTTTTAGCTCGAGAGATCTCTTCAAAATTTCTCAACCTACGATTACAAAAAAAATTTAAGAAAATTGGTTCAAAAATACGATATCTGAATCTTTTCGAACCCAAAATTCTACATTTTCTTCACTTTTCTCTACATTTTCTTGGGTCGCTTCTTGAAATTCAGAAAAACCTTTTTACCTCTTAGGCTGCCTTAAAAAGCCACTTTTAGAGGTCCCTTTTGTTAAGAGTTTAAAAGCGAGGGTCAACTGATATTGAATATCACTTATCTTATTTTTTTTTTCCTTCGTGACCCCACATCCACTCCATACCCATAGACACGTCACCGATAAACTTTGTTGGTATAACAATGTCGCAAGGGCTGCTGCCATTTCTTGCACAACGGGTGTAACAAAGTGACATGACACATATATAAAATCTGCACACGATAGTAAACGTATATTTCAGCATGTCTTATACCACCGAAAGTATAAGATCGATCGAACATGTTGCGACGAAATGTTGCATGTACATCGTTAATCAAAAAGGCGTCGTAAGAGCGTCGGAATTGGAAGTTTGAGTTATGGGAAACAGACCTTGTAAAACTTCACCAGTGGTCTGTTCAATGTAAAAAATTATCCTACAGACACGAAGTCGAACAACGAAATTAATTTTTTACTGTCCTCGCAATATGATCCCATTTACGAAAATATGCGCTTCGGACTTTATATACTGAGCTCGTTTTTCACTCGAACGTCATTTTGGTATCCTTATTAATTCTTATTGGTTTCCATCCAATGTTCCAGCCCCTGTTTTCACCCCCTACTTTTTTAAATCCTTATTTTCCCAAAAAATGTAGTTTATAATTTGAGTCATGAAAAATAAGTTATATATTTTATGCGTTAGAAAATTAGTCTCAGGTGGTAATTTTATTATCATCCAGATGGATCTCTGAGTAAATAGAAACAGACGTGATTAAGTTATCTTTTTTACGTTACATTCTATTGTGAGATAAATTTTATGATGAACTGAGCGTAATATCTCGAATAGTTTCATCAACCGACGAATATTTTGTACATAGCGTGTTCGATACTTTTACTGATTACTATTTTTCAACGCCCTAGGGTGCAATCTGTTTGCAACAAAGTAGAAATTTACGGCTTTTGATTTCAAGAAAATTAAATTTTCCTCAAAGCTTTTCATGGAATATTCACATCAATTTGAATAAAAGAGTTGCAATGGTCTTTGAAAACATTTCCATACTTCAACGCAAAGAGACTTTTTAATATTACAATATAATTTAAAATATGTTAACCTCGCTGATAAGAAATCGATTTCTTCCATGAAACCCATCAAAATGTGACTACTAAATGAAATATTAACAGCTTATCAACAAACTGAATAAAATATGAACATAAAATATAAAAAAATTCAAAAAGATGAAAAATCTTTATTTTCGTGTTTTTAAAATAGAAAGTACATTTTTTACGCTGAACGAAGATTAATTGGGTGATTTACTTCCTTAACAAATTGCCAACTACATCGTTAACAACTTTGTATGAAATCGAGAACGTATATCACTATATTTCGTTTATTATTGACAAATTGAGTAAAACACTTTATGACTTTTCCTACAGTCGAGAATTTTCCTCTGTCAGGCATTTTTCACTGTTGGAAATTTTCCTCATTCATGAATTTTCCGCTGTGGGACATTTTCCACTGTTGGGAATATTTGTGTTACTTTGAAGTGGTTTAAGTGAAATTACCGAGTTTCATAAATAAATCTCTTTCTTTTCAGGTTTTGCCAGGACGTATGTTGGCCCAAGCAATTGCTGGTTTGCTTTTTGCTGTACATCCAATCCACAGCGAAGCAGTGGCTGGTATTGTTGGTCGTGCTGATCTCCTGGCTTGCCTCTTTACTCAAACAGCTTTCCTAGCATACACAGCACATTGTGAACAAACACGATCACTTCTACCACTACTGCTCACGTTAATTTCTGCAGTATTAGCTACTCTGGCTAAGGAAACTGGAATATCATCACTGGCTCTTTGTCTCTTGTGGGAATTCTGTCACAGCGAGCCAAATATTCGTAAGGTAAGATACAACTTTGGTTGCTTAGGAGACTAAATACTAAATAGATTCCTAAGTAAGCAAGTGCATAATTAAGTGGATAGTTCTGATAGAATCGCCGTCAGTTAACCACTCAAATCTTTCCACTTGGAGGGACATCTGCACTAATTCTATAACAGAATATCTCATATTACACAAGTGGATGACTTAATAATCAGACGCAAGATTCCATTTGAAAAAATTAAAAGGAGTTTGCTCACTTATAGTAAATATTATTTATTTTGTTATTATTTTGTATTATTTTGTTTTCCTTCTTACAATTTTAAATCATTCAAAAGCCAATCAGATTTGCAACAACAATGTACTTATGCCAGATTTTCGAAACATATTTCGTTACACCACTTTTTTAAGATAGGAATGTAATATTTGAAATCGATAAGGTATCATAGTTTATTTATTACAATTGTTTATAGATAATTTTACAAATTTCAGGATAGATTAAAACCATTATTTAATGACAATGAATGATCAAACAATGAAACTATTTTAGAGCCTTTTTTGATGATTAAAAGTATCAAAAATATGTTTTCGGAATTATAAGATTCAGATGATGAACCCTCATATTTATTTGTTTACAAATTACATGTTATTCATGTCCTAATCCTAGCAGATTTTAGTCCCCAAATGTCTAGTTTACCAATTCTATTCGCTCTTCTTCCGACTACAAAGGGTCATCTATCATCTCCCTATCATCTATCATCTGCATAGAGGCACAACAAGGACAATCGTCCCTAAAGTGATCTCTATATAGCATATAAATTATGTTTCCCCAAGAAGCTACTGAATCCACCAAAAATTAATGCTATTAATTAAAGACAGAATTAATTATAATTTTTCATTCAAGCATTGTTTTACTACTAAGGGCTCACTGGCGCCATTAGTTAAGTTGCATAAGTAGAAAAGGCACGATGTGTTCAGACACGTTTTTTAATGTGCAAAATTATATTATAATTATCCGGATTTTTATTTTATATATTAATTTGATGTCTGACTCTTACAGACCTTTTCCACTGTGTCTGAGAAAAGTCTATTTAAATTATATGGCTGACAACAACATGGTTTTACTACTAAGGGCTCACTGGCGCCATTAGTGAAAAACTGTTAAGTTGCATAAGTAGAAAAAGCAGGATGTGTTCAGACACGTTTTTTAATTTGCAAAATTATATTCTAATTATCCGGATTTTTATTTTATATATTAATTCGACGTCTAACTCTTACAGACCTTTTCTACTGTGTCTGAGAAAAGTCTATTTAAATTATATGGCTGACAATAATGTGGTTTTACTACTAACAATAAGGGATCACTGGCGCTATTAGTGAAAAACTGTTAAAGTTGCATAAGTAGAAAAGGCACGATGTGTTCAGACACGTTTTTTTAATGTGAAAAATTATATTCTAATTATCCGGATTTTAATTTTATATATTAATTCTATGTCTGACTCTTACAGACCTTTTCTACTGTGTCTGGAGAAAATCTATTTAAATTAGATGGCTGACAACAACATGGTTTCAGGGGCGGCGCAGACAGTATGGATGCCATGGATAAATCCATACATGGAAATTTTCATGTATGGAAATTCCATACATGAAAAACTGTCTGGAAAGATACTGATTTTTTTTTCAAAGTGTTAAACGAATTTATATCTAGAAATGTTGTACGAAGGAAAACATTTTCTTCCAAATAAAGAAAAAGCAAAGAAAAAAATTTCGGTCTACCCCCACCCATCGTAAATCCATACAAGGAAAAAATGGGCTGCGTCGGCCCTGTAAGAGAACAACTTTGGAAATACCAATATTTGACTTTTCAGGTAAAGACCCTACTATCGATCTAGTTGGGGGATATAGTTGAACGCAAACATCAATATTCATTCTAGAATTCTAGAATAGGTACCACTGTAGGTTTTTTTTAACAGGTTCCTGTACAGGACACTTACATATACAATTCTGCACCGAAACCATATGAAAATTTTTTCAGGAACCTGTTAGAACATTGTATAGAAATCTGTGCAGGGTATTACATATAAATTTGAACAGGATGTATAACATATATACAGGGTATATATATACAGGATACTATAAAGAAACGTGTACAGGATATTGTATAGAATTCTGTGTGGAACATTGTATACAAATCAGTATAGGAAGCAGTACAGAAATTTATTCGCAGCTCGGAATGTTTTCTGCTCATCATTCCTGACGTAATAACCCCATCAACAACCTTTTCTTCCGACCCAGTTCCGATCCATTTCAGCTTCTGAATCCCGTCTTCTTCTGAATTTTTGCGTAGTACAGTGGCAGTAAAATAAAAGTAGCTTCCCCTCGGCTGCTCATTGCCATTATCTTTCTCGCTCCTCCGCCCCAGCGATACCTTCCGCCCTATTAGACAGACACGCGGGTTTTAAATTCGGAGGTCTGAGATTCAAGAATTTCTCTACCGTCTACTCAAATCTATGACTGCACTTGCGAGTGTGCTGTTGGTGACGTCGAGAATAGTGGTGCTGGTCGTGAGAGAAAAAGAAACAGAAGAAGAAGTTAAACAAGACTGAGGAACTAAGTTTCGACTGCGCAGGGTTGCGATCTAGGAGCTCTCTGAAGGTGTCGGGGGTGTTGGGAAATGCGAACGACCCTTGGCACCCCTCCAACCCACGGCAAGGGGGCGACATGCATCACGCGAAGCGTCTGCTGCAAGCAGCGCATCCGGATGCAACTAGCAAGAGAAAAGAGGGAGAGAGAGAGTGAGAGGCAGAGAGAGAGTTAGAGGCAGAGAGAGAGAGGAGAGAGTGAAGTCGAGATGGGGTGATGGGATGAGGTTAAGGGGAATCCAGCAGTGCATCAGCTCCCTGTCTCAACCAGCACGTTATTCTGCGGGCTGCACGTGGCGCAGCATCGCCGTCGCCTTATCAGCAGAGCTGAAAAAGGCCTCTAATTTCTTCTCGCCCCTTTTTCCCCCTTTCTCCTCAGATTTATCTTTCTTACTCTTTCTGGAACTTTTTCCCAAAATTCTTTACGATTTCCCCTACCCAGAAGTGCTTTATTGTGTTGGGAAGATATACACCGAATTTCGGCGAAGAATTTTCTCTGAGCTGGAAACTGTGGTCCGGAAGCAGGGTCTTGATTTTATAGTTTACATAGTCAGGATTAATGAGAAGTATACAGAAAAAAAAAGATTGATAAAGGAATAATGATTTTTACCGAATTTTTTAAATCATTATTTTCGCAATGTGATCTGGATTGGATAACGTAATAATGGGACATTTAAATTTGATTCTCTGACAATTTATGTTTTAACTGAGTTCGCGTAATGGTTTGTCAATTCTGCGAACAAGTGAAATGAATTAAATTTGTTAATATTTTATAATATGCATCATTCGAAAAGTCAGAAATCGAAATAAATTTCATAAAAAGAATGAGGTTTCTATTTTTGTGGGGAAAAAATAGGAATGTCATCGTCATTTTATACAAAATTAATAGTGCATTAAGTTATTTTTACTACATTTTTAAATTAAAATGAATGCAAAATTGAAGGTAAACCAAGTTTTTTAATAAACCAGTATGAAATACCATATATGCGCTTTATATATTTATTTCAGTGAGATAAAAAATTTCTACTATGTGTGAATCAAAATTGAAGCTTTTTTTACTCTAATATCAGCTACAGGAGATTCTGCGTTTAATCTTTTTGAAAAGCTGCTCTATTTTATACCAAGCTTCTCTTTCGACCAATTTCGTACAGCTTCTAGATATTTAAAAAAATTAACACATGATGAACTTCTAAACAATAATAGGGAATTTTGAAACTAGAATTCTACGCTAGTTCTCCTTTGGATACCACTAGTTCCAACTGAAGCTTGTATATTGATTTCACCACAAAAACGATGTCAAAGTCCAAAGAACCAAAGTCATCTAGCAAACTCCACCAAAGTCCAGAAGCTTAGCATCTAATTGCTCTAAACTTTAGCAGTTGTTGATCGAGAGCTTCAAAGTTGCATCATTTAGTATTCGGAAGCTCTGAAATTCATGTATCGAATGCAAACTTAACAAAATCGTAAAATATATTTTTGCTTCATCAAATACAATTTTCATATTTTAGTATGGTAATAATAAAAGAGTAGTAAAAGATCAGAGAAGAATAGAATTTGTAGGAGGTATCCAAAAAGATGGGTGTGGCCCAGGAGGAGTTAAGAGAAGTATTAAAAATAAGGGGCGTGGTCAAAGGGCGGGACGTAGAGTGTAGCTTAGAGCTTGGTTAAGAGACAATACACCAGAAAATTCCAGAAAGTGTACTTCAGAAAAGTGGGTGGTGTCTATCTTTTATAGCTAATACAAATGGGTGTGTCCAAATAATGTAGGCATGGTTAAAGGGCGTGTCCAATGCAAGTTTGGCGTGGTCTAAGGCGTGACTAAAAGGCGTTACAAAACTGAGCGGTTGTAATTAAAGGCGTAGTCAAAGAAAGTGGGTATGTCCAATGGGCGTTTTCAAAAAAGTAGGTGGGGCCAGTACTAAGACCAAGGGGCGTTGCCAAGAAAGTTTCTATTGATCAAGGTAAAGGGGCGTAGTAAAGAGTAGAGATAAGAGATCTTTTTATAATATAGAGAGATAAGCCTCTGAAAATAGTTTTTTGCTTCAACAAGTAATTTTATTAAACTTTGAAGGATAGAGTCGCAAACTCTAAGCGATAAATGGCACGTCGTTATTAGAAAGTCGTAACGTGAAAATTAAGTTTGAAGTATGTTCTCAACTCAGTTTTCAGCAGTGATTTTGAGATGCGAGGTTTCCATTCTGTAGATACATACGTCACGACTACGATGGTGATCTAATCTAATTTCAGATGTTTGAGAAAATTGAGTAATTCAGTTAAAAGTTACTCTGTTATATGTAACATGTGGTTTTGCTACATTCTATACTGTCTAGTTAAGTTACAAGTTACATGTTACATGTTAGACATATCCAAAATTTGCATAGTAATGCACGTGTCCGGACAATGGATTAGTATCTCAATAGTTTGATTCTACAGTTATAGTTATAGTTTGTGGGATGTACATTGTACGTAAGCCCTCAAAGTTCAAGAGCCATAGGAGTGTGGAACGCTGAGATTGTATTGGAGGTGTTTAGACACATATAATGTATATGGGAATTTAGTCAAGTTGGAAATCCTTTGTCATGTTAGTAACAATAATCCATAATCCATTAAATAATAATCCAATAATCCATTAAAAATTAATTGACTGCTCTTCAGAACTTGAATGAGTACTTCAATTACTCGTATTATTAATGAAAATCATTTAATGTTACATGCGATACGATCCTCTAACTCTTTTATGTTCATTTTAGTTGGAGTACAAGCTTTTTCAATATTTGAAAATGTAGGTATATTTCCTCTGAATGGAAAACTTCTTTTTTCATGAAATGACTATACTAGTCCAGAGCGTCACATAAAAAAATAAAAACGGTCCAAAGCACAATTTGTTAAATTCAGGAAGTTTTATTTAAATTCCAATATTGAAAGTTCACGCTTTTCATGAAATCAGCTTTAAAAAAGATGTAAAAACCTTTCAGCTCTTGATATGTAGGGATGATTGAGGGGGGCCAGGAGTAAAGGAAGGGGAAATTATGGGAATAGACGAAGAGTGAAGGGGATGGAAGGGTAGATGTGTCATGGAGAAGTGGTAGCTTTGTTAATATGAAGGGGATCAGTAGTAAAGGTCAATATACGATCATCCCGTGCGGAATTATGCAATATAGGTCAATATTTAGTCAGACAAAATCGTGAAACTGCGCTGGTGATATTTTTGCACAATGGAGAGATATTATTAAAATAGTTTGATGCATTTTGAGATTCTTTTCTTTAAATGGTGTCATTTTTTAAATTCCAGATCCCAGCAGCAGGAAATGGCAAGTGGAGAAGCTCGACAATCCTCGCTGGAAGTTTGGCAATGCTGACACTTGGAAGGCTGAGGATCAGTGGTGGGAGAGTTCCTGAATTTGCAAGTGCTGACAATCCCGTAGCTCGGCATCCCTCGAGGCTCACCCGCGGCCTCACATTCCTCTACCTGCCCGCGGCAAGTGTCAGAATGCTCCTCTGTCCCAGTACACTAAGTTTCGATTGGTCCATGGATGCTGTGCCAAGGATCACCAGCTTACGAGATTCGAGAAACCTCGAGTCCGTCTGTCTCTACGCAGCATTGGGCACTGCGACCCTCTGGGCAGTTCGTCGAGTTCGTCGCTCCAGAGGAAGGGCTCGGTCAAGGTCACGAACGACCTTTGAACTGTCTTCCTACTCAATGTCTACCTCCTCCTGGTCCTCGACATCTAGATGTCCAGTCTGTGCTGGAAGAAGGACCGGAGCCTGTCACACAGATGGCTGTAGGGCTGCCAACAATAATAATGGCCCTGTCAACGAATGCCACTGTCCTAAGAAAAAAGCAGCTCCTGCCTATTCCTGCTCGGCTCCTTCCGCTGTTCTTGTTATCCTCGGGTTTCTAGTGCTTCCCTTCCTCCCAGCTAGCAATCTCTTCTTCTACGTGGGTTTTGTGATCGCCGAGAGAATTCTTTATCTTCCGAGTGTGGGAGCCTGTTTGGCCATTGGAGCTGCCATTTCAGGAACTTATGGAATTACGAGAAAATCCGGATTGGGAAAAGTGTCTAAGGCAATTTTTGTCGCAACGACACTCTTCTTAGGCCTAATGTCCGCAAGGACTCTTCTCAGAAATGCTGATTGGTTCGACGAAGAAAGCCTCTACCGATCGGCGTTGCGTGTCAATCCTCCCAAAGGTAAGAATATTTTCAGGTATCTTTTTAGTAAAACTTATTCTTTTTATTATCTAGTTTTAGAGAAGAGAGATAAAAATTAATATCTTTCTTGCTGTCAACTTAAGTTCTGGTTCTAATTCGTCCTTCTACATCCACCTTTATTTCCAGTGAAATTCCTGCTTCTAAATTTATCTTACTTGCTATCACACTTTCCAGACTTACAATTTAAGCTTCAAGAAGCAACACTCTATTTAACACAATTTCTTTCAGTCTTCTAATCCCATTTGTACTGTCCCCTTCCAATTGTGCTCTTTATTTCGATTTATTTTCCTTCTCTGATGTCCACAAAGAACTTGACCCTTATCTTATTTCGCCATCTTGCTGTCTTCTTCCCCTTTTTTCCACATTTGCTCACATTTTATTAGATTCTCCCTAAACACTTCCTTTATTTCGTATTATGCTCATTTCATTTTGATTTTTTTTTTGTATCGCGTCATGTTGACCTTTCTCTATTCATTTTTCTCACTACGTTTTCTCTCTTCATTTTCTCACTATTTCTCTCTCTCTTTCTCTCTGCTACTGTTATCTCTATATTTTTCATTGTTTCTCCGAGTTCCGTTTAATAATTACTTCTGCAATTAGTTACTCTATAACTATTAGTAACTACTATTGTACTCCATTTTCTCTGCATGTATCTCCTCTTGTTCTCTTCTATGAAACACATCTCGTTTAATTAAGAGAAAATGAATTATGTATGAATCACCCCTAAAATGATTTGCATAGTATTGAAAACAAAACTCGACCACGAGGAATGTAAGCTAAAGTGCTTGAATATCGGATGCATTTTGCTGACGTTGCTTTGGAGGTATCAAGTAATATTGAGTTCAGTATTATTTCTGGCGAAATGTACGTCGCTTTTCAAGTAAATTCTAAAGTTTAAATTACGAATTTTTATTGTATAATCCAGAAATAGTCTCAAGTACTCTCAAATTAAAATTAAGAAGAGATAAAAATACATTTTTGCTTAATTCAGCAGAAGATCTGGATTATGCCGATTTTTACGATCTATGCCTTATAAATTTACATTTTTATGACATGTTCTTTTATGACTACACTGTTTTTTGAAGAAGGGAGAAATATTAAAATAGATGCGCTATTATTGGAGAACATCCATAAAGATATTCTCGTAAAAAAGGCATTTAGTTGTGAAAAAATTCGCTTCGAAGAAAGACGTATAAATATGTAATGTTACTGTAACCTGGAAATTATAGTATGGTTGTAAAAATACCATTATTGATAGCAAAGTTATGAACATTTTCAATAACAGAAAATCGCTTGTTTTGTGGAAGTGAATTTTATAAAATTAATGTACAATGAAGATCGAAAATTAATTAACTTATCGACTTTGATTTAATACTTTAATATGGTCATTAGAATCAAGGAATTTAATGTTTTCATTCAATATTATATTCCAATATTGACTTTTAAAAGTGGGAATAATGGAGTGTGGAAGAAAAAGAGCGGAAAGAAATGGAAAAAGTTACAAGGCAAATTTTAAAATTGGCTTCGTTGATCAAATTCTCTCACCTCATAAACCGATTATTTCGACTCAGTGATCTAGTGGATAAAACCAAGTTTTTGTCTCTTCTCTCCTATGCTAAGATTGACCGAAACGAATGGTTTTCTTCTTGTACAAAGCCAATATAGTCACTGTTGGCTCACTACTGTTTATTTTAACGTAACCTTATTTCCACTTTGTATGCTATATGCTCCACGAAAGAGAGCAAAGAATTACTGGAATATTGTTCCAGCTCCCAAAGGACGAATTATGCCTGATATTTAGGGACATTAAGGAGTGTCTCACCTGGCCTAAATTAATATATCTATGTCCTTTATATTATAGAATCCGTATATATATATATGTAATGGATACACCCTTTATCGTTCGCAATTTTAATTCTGCTTTGCTCCCCCCTCTCTATAATCTGATTTATTCAAAAGTATTCGAAAAGGTTCAAAGAGAATAAAGGAGGATTGAATCCTTCTTTTTGATTTCTCAAATTAATTACACTTTCAATTAAATTATTAATTCGAAGGGCTTAAAATTGCCCATTATCAAATGGCAACCATAACAATGTAAACGCTAATATTAAAAAACTGAATTGCTTCTTCAAGAAAAGAGCAAACGTAATTTCTAATAAAAGAAATGTCTCGCTCTCTGACTTCATGAAAGATTGATATCACGAGCGGCTTCTAGATTCGCCGATGGACGGTTCAACAATGGAATATATGATCGAGTTTCTTTAATAATCGGATAGTGGAGCAGACCGCAAAGCCCGCAGGAAAAAGTATACATATATATCTATATCTATATATATATATATATATGTCTATATAAACCGTATATCGTTTGTGTACATATAAGTCCTATAGAGTATTATACACATGGTGACGCCTTTGGACTACCGAATAATCTCGAGATATCCAACGAATGAAAAAGTACGACGTACTACCCCCTGGAGCGATTGGAACTACGCTGCGCCCCGCCGTTCCCGTCGGGGGTCGATTTCACTCGGTTTTTAATCTTCTCCCTGTGGTAGTATTAGTAAAGCCATACCGACATGGTCACGCGAGTGGAAGCAAGTCGAGCAACCCATACGTCCCGTCGTCGCCTATTTTAATCGTGCAGACTTAAATCGCGTGTGTCACCTCATTACAACCACCCTTTTCCTCATTCGGGAAATGAATTCACGTTTCACGTCCAGTCTTATATGAGGAAGCACACCTTCAGGGAAAAAATACTGCTTTTTACTAGCTGTTATGCCAGTTCACTTGTCGGAAAAATGAACGTTATTGGACACTTTACTAGAGGCGATTGCATGTACTTCATTGAAACACGCACATTTTCATGAGGTTTAGAAAAATCAGTTACGACGTTGTTTAGAGTTTTGTAACACTTGATTAAGTAATCGCTTATTTCGTGTAAACATAAAAAATGAGATTGTAGATTTTTTCTATTGAAACCCGCTTTCCATACCTCCTTTCCAACTACAGTTTTTCAATTTCCACACTTTTTTCCTACCCTCTTTTCAGACTTTTTCAAATCTCTTTTCCAAATGCCTCCTTTCACTCCTTTTTCTATCCAATTTTTTTTAACTTTTCCCTTCCACCCCCTTGTTCAACCCCTCTTTTAATTCCCTTTCCTCAATCTCATATTCAATTCTCTTTCCTGCACACAAGAAAATTTTAAGGGATTATAAATATTCTCGTGGAATTTTGAAGGATTTTAAAAGGCTTGTAAGAATTTTTAGAAATTTTGATTTTTTTAAAATGACTTTAAGGGATTTGATTGAAATTTTAAAGAATCTCATAAGATTTTTATGATTTATAATATATTTTGTAGAATTTTATGGAATTTCAAGAGATCTTTTCGTATTTTAAGAGCTTTTAAAGTTTTTCGTGTATTTGTAAAGAATTTTAAGAAGCTTGTGAAAATTTGAAGAAATTTTGAGATTTTTAAAATGATTTTAAGGAATTTAAATTCATACAATTCAAATAAATACGTTCGCTTGGACATATGATGTGGTTCAAGGCTTCTCATTCGATTAGCGAAGTTAAGCAATGCTTAATTCGGTTCTACTCGGATGGGTGCCGTTGTATTAGATGAGTGTACTTATCAGCTTTTTTCAAAGTTGTCTTCGCTCTCCAACTAATAATAAAAATGTACGGATTTAGAATTTTGTGTTGATCGCGATATTTAATTGGAGCTTTGGGTGTATAATAAAGCTACATTGAATTTTTTTCGGCTCGAGCGCAATGACTTTTTGTTATTCTAAAAAATTTCTTTATAGCTTTAGTAAGTTATTCAAGTAATGCAGGGACTTTATATCTCATAAAAAATTTTTCAAAATTCTCCTTTTTCCTTTGTCATGATTCATTTGCGCTCGAATCAAGACATTTTATTTTTTATTTCATCCAAAGCCTCAATTATCATTCGTGGTCCTTTAATTTTCCCCTAATGAGGAAACCTAGGTTGGTTTCGAAACATTTTTTTTTTAATTGAAAGGATTCCACGAGATTTTAAGTGATTTTAAACGAGTTCCAAATATATAATATAATATATAGAAATCTCTTTGGATTTAAAAATATTTCAAGAGATTTGATGCAATTTCACGTAATTTTAAAGGGATTCGAAGGATCTTAAAGGATTTTTTCGAATTCTGAACAATTTGAGTAGATTTAAAGGTATTAGGAATTCAATCTAGGAATTTCAAGGAACGAGATTTTAAGTGATTTTAAAGGAATTCAAATCAGAGTGGCTACATGTCAGGGAAGTCAGGAAAATGTAAAGGAAATGCGAGTAGTTGTCAGGGAAAATAAAAATTGACATTTATGTTAACTGTATTATTTTTTTAACAGATTTTAGAAACTTTCCAAGGATTTCGAAGGATTATAAAGGATTTCCAGGCATTAGTTGAGATTCTTTGGGTTTTGTAATGATTTCAAGAGATTTTCAATAATTTTAAAAGATTTTAAGAGGTTTAAAGTTCGTTGCGGAATTTTAAAGGATTTCATGAGATTTTTATGATTTTTAAGAGATTTTGTGGAATTTCACAAAATTTTAAGAGATTTTTACGTATTTTAAAGGATTTCAAAGTATTTCATGGAATTATAAAGGATTTTAAGAATCTTGGAAGAGTTTTAAGAAATTTTAAGGGATTATAAATATTCTCGTGGAATTTTGAAGGATTTTAAAAGGCTTGTAAGAATTTTAAGAAATTTTAATTTTTTTAAAGTGATTTTAAGAGATTTGATTGAAATTTTAAAGAATCTCACAGGATTTTTATGGTTTTTAATATACTTTGTAGAATTTTATGGAATTTCAAGAGGTTTTCAAGAATTTTAAGAGATCTTTTCGTATTTTAAGAGCTTTTAAAGTTTTTCGTGTATTTTTAAAGAATTTTAAGAAGCTTGTAAAAATTTAAAGAAATTTTGACATTTTTAAAAAGACTTTAAGGAATTTAAAGATGTTTTTAGGAATTTCGAAAGATTTCAACCTATTTTAAGGGATTTGAATAAGTTTCCAGTAATTCTAAGAGATATTAAAGTTCCTCGGAGAATTTTTAAAAGATTTTGAAGTTTTTTGAGGAATTTAAAAGATTTGAAATGATTTTGAGGAATTTTAAAACAATTAGTGAAAATTGAAATGTTTTTAAGAAATATTAACTTTGAAGAGATTTCGTCGAATTCTAAGATACCCCTTGTTCAACCCCTCTTTTAATTCCCTTTCCCCAATCTCAAATTCAATTCCCTTTCTTCCACATGAAACTACAGCGATAATAAATGTCTAATTATATTATTAATTGAAATTCGGATATTATTAAAGTATCCGCCTTATTTGAAAAGGGACGAGTTGAATAGGAAATGTAATAACCTGTGATTGATTGTTTATAATCAAACTTGGCAGTTAGTCAGAGAATAGGGGATGAATTCTCGTAGGATCCTCCGGACTGAGTTCCGTTTCCGTTATGGCGGCCGAACCAATCCAATCGTATCGGAACGGATCTACCGCGAACGCGAAGCAGGAAAGCGTTTATCGCTCGTAAATACGACACACGACCCCCTTCGGGGACTGACCAGCTAAATCGAATTCGTATGGTTCGAGTCATGGACCCTCCGCGGGGCAGATTGCATAGCCATAGCTATATTTCATCGTCCAAGCGGCTAGCCATCTGCTTGAGAAGATTTTCACATGAAAGCACATCGAACAAATCTCTCTTCTATGTATTATATAATCCCATCCAGTGTACGATTTCAAACCGATTAAAACCGTACTAACGGAGGATATTACGTGTCATCGGGAATAGAGTGTCCACAAAATTTAATAGTGTTTTGTAGCCAACTGGGATTAGTTTAGAAGAATAAATATACCACTCTATTTTATGTGACGTATTCCTAAAATAGCGCGTTATGCATTTTTCGGTTCTACGGAAATAGGGTAAATTAACTAATTAATTCCAATCTGAAAAGAGATTGAAGAAAAATAATAGATTAATCGGTAGAAAATTTAATAATAATTGTGGATTGAAGAGATCAGAATTGTAAATTCAGAATACCTAGTTTCAAATGTTTAAAAATAAAAAATTGGAAATTTAAATAATGTCCAACTTCAAACGTTTAAAAATTATAATACTTTGGGTAAATCAAATATAAACAGATCGAATAATATAAACACAGTTTGAAAACTGATAAGTTTTGTATGTACGACGTGACTGCCCCCATCCGATTATAACCGAGCGAAATTCTGCTTAACTTCGCTGATCGAACGAGAAGCCTTAAACAACTCCATATGCCCAGTGGGCACAAAATTACTGCAAAAATTAAAAAACTAAGCCACTATTAATGTTCTAAGTGCCCGATTAAAATTTGAGGAAAATTTCTAAAGTTTAAAAAAGAAATAGTAAAAAAATAAGAGCTTAATATGAAAAAAGTAAAAAATAAGAAGTTATAAATAAATTCTCTTCATAAATAAGAAAATAATACATGAATAGAGTGTAAAAAGTTTACATTTTATTCTTCGCAGTTTTCCAAAAAAACATACAAAAAACGAATTTATTTTCTAATAATGCACCCTTTTCAATTTGAACTACAGTCTTTGAATTTAGAACTACACAAAGCGTGACGAATTCCGTTACTTTCATGTCCTGAATGTAATGTTTGAAGCTCAAGTACACTCAAAATGAAACTTTACTGTCTTGAAAATTTCAACACTTTACAAATAACAAAACTCTCAAGCTTCAGAGTCTTTCAAGAAGCCGTGACACTTTTCAACACTCAAAACTTGGGTACTTCGAAGTAAAAACACTTTAACATGCTTTTTTAAAATGAAAACTTTCAAGCTATATATAGTGAGAAAGATGATGATTGAAAATACATCAAGACAGTTAAATTTCAATGGGAACGTAACAAGACCGATGAAACGACTGTGTGTATTTTGAGATACGATAGAAACGGGTTTATATAACACACTGGACGCGTATTACATTATATCGACTGGAAAACAGATTGAAAGGTTGTAACCACCCCTCGCAATTTATTTGATAATTTCACTCTTCAACGAACAACGTCTGAACAGGGAAATATTGGCTTTTCCGTTGTCCAAATATAGAGGAAAAATATTTTCGTAACGGAGCCTCATAACCCACACAATTTTCTCTGCTTCTCTATTACACATGTTTATTATATTTGCCTACTTTGAACTCGATACGAAAAGTGTTTTCCTTGCTGAAATTGGAACCTTTACTGTTCTTCATTTTAACTAAATGACGCGGAAGGGGATATTTTGTGGTAATTCTTGCCTTTCCAATCTCACTTTTCCAACACATTTTCCGATGTCCCCTTTCCTTACCCTTTTTCCAAACCTCACTTTTCTAACCCCTATTTTTAACCCCGAAATCACCCTTTGGCCATAAAGTGCCTTAGTATATAACAAAAAACTTTAACAAAAAAAAACATATCAAGTTTGCATTTATTTTCTTCAATATCCATGTTAGTTTCTTTCACAAAATATCACAATATACATATTGAATCATGAATTATTTATTCCGGTGAAAGAATTCTTCCTTTGAAGGTTGATTATTCAGGAATCGAAAAGTAAAAATTCGCCGCTGAAATAAAATTTGCGTTTATCAGAGTAAGTGCACTAGAGACGGCTTTCCAATTAAGAATGGTACAACCTCGCGACAAACTGGTTGGTAAATAATATCGGAAAATGCAAATTAAATATTTGCCGAGACGCTTTTTTCATGAGTAGAACTCGGTCCTTCTACTTAATTAACAATTTTTTTCAGATTTATTTATATTCCTCCTGGAATTGTTTTCCTCTTTCGAGGACGAATTCCAATGAGTCGGATGTCCATCATAATTTCATTCGTTCACAAATATCTCGCAATGCAAATACAGCATATCCTTGAATATATTTCAGCGTCGACGCCTGATCTGAATGCACCTTTTTATTCGACATTGAAGCTTCGGATCTTTTTCTCCTGGGAATCATATGTCGAGTTGCATTCACACCTACAAAATAGTCCCCGAGGAGATTTCTATAGGAAAATATAAGTAAAATTGTGGAGAGGAAAAGACGTTGAGTCTCGTTTCACGATTATAGCGACATTTCAAGCCTTTAGGATCTGAATTCATCGAAAATTGGATTTATTTCACCTTATTTTGCCGGTATTTTGTTCAGGAAGCATTCAAAGATTATTTTAACCATTTAAATAAATATTTTAACTCTTGCTGTTTGTATTGTAACGTTTACGATATGTATTTCAACGATTACTATATGTATAGTAACCATTATCATATGTATAGTAATCATTGCGATATAGATTGTAACTATTACCATATGTATTGTAATCGTAGTATAATAATTATATCTTTTATAATAGGTTTCTCCAACATTTTATTAAGGATTAATTAAATGCACTACCCATGATAATTTCCACTAAATTAGAATTCTTTTCGTCTTTTCAGCTTATGGAAACTTGGGCAGTGTGCTTAGTGCTCAAGGACGAGTTGCTGAAGCTGAGGAAGCTTTCGTTCAAGCTCTTCGATATCGACCAAATATGGCCGACGTCCACTATAATCTGTAAGTACCAGCTTTTTCTTTTTCCATCATATGACTTTATCCGCCATATGGTGAAGCTGGTAAGCTCATCATAAGTATCGACTCCAAACCCCAAATGATGGCAGCTTCTTATAGGAAAAGAGCTTTTGAACTTATCATATAATCGAATTTTCATGAAGCTTTACAGATCCGAGTCTCTATTCCTCATCATAGAGATACATTCATAATGAGTTTTCATGAATAAGGCATTTTCCTGAAACTACTTTAGATAATTGAAAAATAATAAATTTCAATTGAAATAATAAAACATGAAGATTATTTTAGAAAATCAATGGGAAAAGGTGTTTTATAATCTTTGAATAAAGCGAGTCTAATCAATTTGTATATATTTATCCAGAAAATCATATATCATGCGAATACAAAGCTATCTATAGTTTTACGTCATATCTGAAATTCTGGGTAAAATTACATGTAATGCAGTGTGTTTAAGCCTCCATAGTGCACATGGGTTCTCTGAAGTATGATACTCATGGCTTATGAGACTCATGACATTTACGACCAGTGCGTCTCATGATGAAGCCCATAAACCGTATCTAGGCTTCTATGAAGAAGCTTAAACGTAATCCAGTATCTTCTAGCTTCAGCCATATTCAAAGTAACCGGAACTTTACCTTAACTAAGGAAAGTAACTTACGACCAATAAAGTTTAAATGAAAAACTTTCATCTAATAGCTCACCAACGAAACTATCCACAGTTTAACAAAATTGAAGGGGAGTGACCAAATATTTTTTAACAGACGTGATTTCTTTTTGTTTAAAAAAGCGATTTTTAACTTGAATATATTATGTCACAGATGGGGAGTGGGGAGTGTGGCCACTTAAAAAAATTGAGAATTCGCCTTTGTGGCTAAAAATTTTATCGGAATCAGCATTAAGAAAAATTTGCAATATAAAATCAGGGCGGCCACATGTCAGGGAAGTCAGGGAAGTCAGGGAAATATCAGGGAAAAAAATTTGTCAGGGAAATGCGAATAGTTGTCAGGGAAAATAGAAATTGACATTTATGCTAACTATGTTATTTTTTTAAACAGATTTTAGAACCTTTTCAAGGATTTTGAAGGATTATAAGGAATTTCCAGGCATTCTTTGAGATTCTTTGGATTTTATAATGATTTCAAGAAATTTTCAATAATTTTAAAAGATTTTAAGAGGTTTCTAGGAATTTAAAGGGATTATAAGAGATTATTATAATATTTAAAAGATTTAGTGGAATTTTAAAGGATTTTAAAAAGCTTGTGAGAATAATTTTTATTGAAATTATAAAAAATCTCACAAGATTTTTATAATTTTTAAAAGATTTTGTGGAATTTTACAAAAATTTGAAGAGATTTTTATATTTTTTTAAGGATTTCACAGCTTTTCATTGAATTATAAAGGATTTTAAGAACTTTGGAAGAGTTTTAAGAAATTTTAAGGGATTATAAATATTCTCGTGGAATTTTGAAGAATTTTGAAAGGCTTATAAAAATTTTAAGAAATTTTGATTTTGGAATCTCACAAGATTTTTATAATTTATAAAAGATTTTGTAAAATTTTATGGAATTTCCAGGGGATTTTAAGAATTTTAAGAGATCTTTTCGTATTTTAAGAGATTTTAAAGTTTTTCGTGTAATTGTAAAGAATTTTAAGAAGCCTGTAAAAATTTAAAGAAATTTTGACATTTTTAAAATGATTTTAAGGAATTTAAATTCATAAAACTCAATTAAATACGTCCGCTTGAACATATGATGTGGTTCAAGGCTTCTTATTCGATTATCGAAGTTAAGCAATGCTTAGCTCGGTTCTACTCGGATGGGTGCCGTTGTATTATATGAGTGTACTTGTGTCAGCTTCTTTCAAAGTTGTCTTCACTCTCCAACTAATAATAAAATAAAAATTTGTTTTTCGAAGTATCTTTGTTGTCTTTTCGCTACCTCGGTAGCGATTTAATTGGAGCTTCGGCTACATAGAATTTTTTTCGGCTCGAGCGCAATGACTTTTTGTTATTCTAAAAGAATTCTTTATAATTTTAGTAAGTTATTCAAGTAATGCAGGGAATTAATATCTCATTAAAAAATGTTTTCAAAATTCTTATTTTTCCCTTGTTAGGGTTTATTTGCGCTTCTTATCAAATGGAATCGTGGAATTTTAAAGGATTTCAAGAGATTTTTATGATTTTTAAAATATTTTGTGGGATATTACAAAATGTTAGAGATTTTTACGTATTTTGAAGGATTTCAAAGTATTTCATGGAATTATAAAGAATTTTAAGAACTTTGGAAAAGTTTTAAGAAATTTTAAGGGACTTGATTGAAATTTTAAAGAATCTCACAAGATTTTTATGGTTTATAATATATTTTGTAGAATTTTATGGAATTTCAAGAGGTTGTCAAGAATTTTAAGAGATCTTTTCGTATTTTAAGAACTTTTAAAGTTTTTCGTGTATTTGTAAAGAATTTTAAGAAGCTTGTAAAAATATAAAGAAATTTTGACATTTTTAAAAAGACTTTAAGAAATTTAAAAATATTTCTAGGAATTTTGAAAGATTTCAGCGAATTTCAAGGGATTTTAATAAGTTTCCAGTAATTCTAAGAGATATTAAAGCTCCTCGTGGAATTTTGAATGATTGTAGGAAATTTTAAGAGATTTGTAGGAATTTTAAAAGATTTTGAAGTTTTTTGAGGAATTTAAAGGACTTGAAATGATTTAGAGGAATTTTAAGATATTTCTAGGAATTTAAAGAAATCTCAATGAATTTTAGGAGATTTCCAAGATAGATTTTTACGAATTTTAAGTGTTGTGAAGTGATTTTAAATTTCAAAAGATTTAAAGTGATATTATACGAAATTTTTGAAAAATTTCAATAGTATTTTTATTGAAAATTTGTTCGCATTTTTCATACTTTTCTGTCAGGGAAATTTGTCTAAAAGTCAGAGAAAAGTCAGGGAAATGTCAGGGAAATAAAAAAATTGAATCTAGTGGCCACCCTGGAAATTTGCGTTTGACTTTAATTTAAAAATATTTATAATTAAGAACCATGAATAATAATTAATTATTGCTGTGAATGACATCAAGTTTGGTGACTCTAGCGCAAACTCTCCATCAAAAGCAGGCGATATATGTTAAATTTGAGGCAAATAGCCGACAGCAATTTACGTCCCCTGTAGTGGACACAAGAATCTTCAAACCCATGACGTATCTTTTGGTCGGTCATAAACGAGCTTGCGGGCAAGCTGGCTATAAAGCGAATTTCACACAGTGACAGCTGTGTGAGAATTAGTTTCTACCACGATGGCCGGACACAACAGAGAGAGTGTAAAAGACTCAAACGAACAGAGTGGGAAAAAAAAGGAATAGGAGTAGCGTAAAAGAAAAAGAGAAATTGTGAAAGAGAGAAAGAGTGGAAAAGAGAAAGAGAGAAGGGGGGAAAGAGACGGTGAAAGTGATGGAGAAAGATCGTGTCTAATACCATTAATGGTTGTATGAGCACGTTGGCCACTGTAACATTTTGCTTTCGGGCTCAGGAACTCTATTGCATAAACACGTAATGAACGTTGAATGCAAAATGAGTATGTAAAAAGGGAGTAAAGCTATGGCAAACGGCCAGCTTTTCTCCGAAACAATTGAAAAAAGTGGGCCAATTTACTCTTGAATTATTCCTACAAATTTCTTGTTTACTTTCTCGGAATTATTTCATTCTTTGACATATTTCACACTTCATTATACATTACATTACAATTACTTCACCCTTGGGAATTTTGCTATTATTAAAACAGGCTACAATTACTAATTATAAAGGTGGCATGCAAGTAACCATTAACTCGCCTTCTCAAGAGCAAATAGACTAACCCTATTATTTTCCGAGAAAAAAAAATCGTCTCAACTTTCGACTTACGACTTACAAGTCAATTTCTTGGTTCTTACAGGTCCCATAACTTTAGCACGCGATAGACTCATTTTCGGAAGTTGTGTGTGTAACAGTAACGAAGCGTGAGAACAATTCTCGCTACTGTTATTGCATCTCACGTTTGCACAAGCAACGTTGCTGTTAAGGGTAAAAACTTCATAACTTACTATTTCTGCTACAGACTCCTCGCCATTACTCACAATTCTCTTTCACTCTTTCTTCGAAATTTATTTTAAAACACGTAATTTTCACTCGGGAAAGAAAAAAAGACTTTAATTTTTTATCTGACATGTTATTTAACAACTTTCAACTGGGAGATTTGCAAAATAATCTCAAATTCAAGTCTCTAGGGTTCAACTTTAAAGAAATATTACATATTGTTTGAAGTAATTACATTTATCAATTTTACACGAGGTGCTGAAATGGAAGTATCAGTAAAAGAACTTAAATGGTCCATAAAATATGCGGCACTGTTGATTTTAATAATCTAATTGTAATAAAATTATTTATTGGTTGTTAAGTGATGAAGTAAAAAAATAATAGTAGTAGTAGATTATTTTACACTATTTATTTGTCGTATTTCATTCTTTTATTGTATGAGTAGAGGAGAAATTTGCATAACTGACATGACGAACTTTTGATCTTATTTAATGAACATGAGATGATGTAGTTAACAAGATGATATAGCCTAACTAGATAAACGATCCTTGACGCATTCCTCCACAACTCTGAGAGCAAGTGGAAGTTATAGAGTAACTTGTAAACACTATGTAGTTAGAACTGAGCCTAAATCAGAGTAGAAATACATTTAACAATCCGCACATTTTGGGAAATAGATAAAATTAAATAGACTAAATTTTTTCTTTGCTTTTTCTTTATTTGAAAGAAAATGTTTTTCTTCGTACAACATTTCTAGATATAAATTCGTTTAATACTTTGAAACAAAAATCATTATCTTTCCAGACAGTTTTTCACGTATGGAATTTCCATACATGAAAATTTCCATGTATGCATTTATCCATGGCATCCAAACTGTCTCTGCCGCCCCTGAAACCATGTTGTTGTCAGCCATCTAATTTAAATAGACTTTCTCCAGACACAGTAGAAAAGGTCTGTAAGAGTCAGACATCGAATTAATATATAAAATAAAAATCCGGATAATTAGAATATAATTTTGCACATTAAAACGTGTCTGAACACATTGTGCCTTCTCTACTTATGCAACTTAACAGTTTTTCACTAATGGCGCCAGTGAGCCCTTATTGTTAGTAGTAAAACCACGTTGTTGTCAGCCATCTAATTTAAGTAGACTTTCCCCAGACACAGTAGAAAAGGTCTGTAAGAGTCAGACATCGAATTAATATATAAAATAAAAATCCGGATAATTAGAATATAATTTT
>CAJFCP010000169.1:595702-654793 GCA_904066005.1 Synergus itoensis | reverse complement strand
TTGCATAAGTAGAAAAGGCACGATGTGTTCAGACACGTTTTTTTAATGTGCAAAATTATATTCTAATTATCCGGATTTTTATTTTACGTATTAATTCGAAGTCTGACTCTTACAGAGCTTTTCTACTGTGTCTGAGGAAAGTCTATTTAAATTAGATGGCTGACAACAACGTGGTTTCACTACTAACAATAAGGGCTCACTGGCGCCATTAGTGAAAAACTGTTTAGTTGCATAAGTAGAAAAGGCACGATGTGTTCAGACACGTTTTTTAATGTGCAAAATTATATTCTAATTATCCGGGTTTTTATTTTATATATTAATTCGATGTCTGACTCTTACAGACCTTTTCTACTGTGTCTGGGGAAAGTCTACTTAAATTAAATGGCTGACAACAACGTGGTTTTTCTACTAAGGGCTCACTGGTGCCATTAGTGAAAAACTGTTAAGTTGCATAAGTAGAAAAATCAGGATGTGTTCAGACACCTTTTTAATGTGCAAAATTATATTCTAATTATCCGGATTTTTATTTTATATATTAATTCGATGTCTGACTCTTACAGACCTTTTCTACTGTGTCTGGAGAAAGTCTATTTAAATTAGATGGCTGACAACAACATGGTTTTACTACTAAGGGCTCACTGGCACCATTAGTGAAAAACTGTTTATTTGCATAAGTAGAAAAGGCACGATGTGTTCAGACACCTTTTTAATTTGCAAAATTATATTCTAATTATTCAGATTTTTATTTTATATATTAATTCGATGTCTAACTCGAACGGACCTTTTCTACTGTGTCTGAGGAAAGTCTATTTAAATTAGATGGCTGACAGCAACATCAGGGCCGGCGCAGCCCATTTTTTCCATGTATGGATTTACTATGGGGGGGGTAGACCGAAATTTTTTTCTTTGCTTTTTCTTTATTTGAAAGAAAATGTTCTCCTTCGTACAACATTTCTAGATATAAATTCGTTTAATACTTAAAAAAAATAAAAAATAAAACAAAAATCAAGCTTAAATTCCCGAAAAGAATGCAAAAGCCTTTTTCATAGCAGCAACTCAAACGTGCATGAATGCTTGCAAGATTTCCTCAATAGGGGTTAAAATGCTAATTACGCCATTGGCACGAAACCGATTACGGCTAAAAGTCAGAACAAGGGAACGAGTTACTCGATTATGCGGATTCACTCTAACGAACCAAGGCAAGGAGGACGAAAGGGTATAGAGAAGGAGGCTTTGGAGGACTTTTATGTGCCGCCCTCTTGCCCCCAACCCTGGATAGGGTAAAATACCCTATCCAACTATGACTACACACATTGAAGGCGAAAACGGAAGCCGGCTGGAACGCCAGAAGAGACCTCCCTTTGCGAAGCGCTCAGGGAGACGAGCTCGATGAAACGGGTGGGCGGTCGCGTTTGTCGACTCTGAAAGCCAAAAGTTTGGGCGGCGAACGTTAAGCGGATGCCAAGGGGTGCCCTTTTGGCATTTCTCCTCGCAAATTCACGAGAAGCGAAAGCGAAATGTGTTCCTCGCATTTCGTTCTATTTGGTTCGACAACGAGTCTCTCGACTCTGCCGTCCTCCCATCTCGTGTACAGAGGAAAAGCGACCCTCACAACTTGAAGATGAAAGCATTGTATTGTAGGGAGCGGCCATTTTAAGAGGGTCAGTGTCGCAGTTTCCGAAAGTGTAAGGAGATACAAGAGAATCCAAATGGCCTGCCTTCCGTTAACATATACTCTATGCCCCGGGTTGACTATGTATATCCAACGAAGCGGAAGTTGAATACTTGGTGGTTTTTGCAAGCAACGAGGGTCCTTTTGAATTGAACCCATTTTTCCTTCTTATAGCATTCATCTTGGTCTCGAAATGTTACATGGACCAAAGTGGTTAAGGCCCCTGAAAAAAAGCTTGCGAATTCCATTGGAGGATAAATCTTCTGCAAGTTGGGGAGAGTGCGGTTGAGAGCATTAAAAAGATTGGAGGAAAGAGCCAATTTGGGAGAGTACAATAATGAACTCTTTTTATAACTTTTTTTGTAATTTTTTTAAGATCATTTTTAAGCAGGAATACATGTAAAATTCCGTTTATTTTTCTGTGGGAAAAATGAAGATTTTCTCGTTAGAATATTGTAGAATTGTTTATAAATTGCCTTTTTAAAAAGTGTGGAGAGTAAATAAAACCGTGTTTTAGAAAATTTTAATTATTTTCAACCGAGGTAATATCAATCTCAGTTTGTATTGGGATTTATGGTGGTTTATTTAACCAGCCGTATTTTTTCATCTCTTTCGCAGGTTTCATTAAATCCTAATAGAGTTTATGAGTATAAGAATCTATAGTAATTGCACTTTATCCATTTAAGGCGAAGTAATATTACAGCCTACTCGAATAAAGGGCAATTGGGAATTCTGAAACGTGGAAGGTGAATTCTTTTAGTGAGAATCCGGAGGAAGAAAGGTGTGTCTTAATGACGAGAAACGCCTCCAATATCGAGTAATCCACTTTGTAGGGGCTTCCTGCGCCAAATTGGAGGACGAGGCCTCAGTGAAAATTTCATCACTCCGTTCGCTTTCATCACACCGAACTCCAATCCGGCTAGTCTATTCCTCCAAGTAACTAAGACTTGGGGCTCATCATTTTCGTTCATTCCTTAACGAACCTACTCTAACGATGAGGTCGTATCGATAAACTCAAGACAAAGACGCTTAGAACCTACCCTAATTGAGGATTAAATTTCAGGTTTCAGAAGTTCAGTCAAGTTCGATTTCAAAGACAAATAAAAAAGAGAAAATTCTCTAAACCTCCCTAGTAAAATTTTAAACGTCAAAACTGACATGACGGGCGCTATGAATTAAAAAGAAAAGCACAAAATCAAAAATGGATCTCGAAAAGTGAAAAGTTAAATAAATACATCCTTTAAGAAGTCCTCTCAGCAGATTTTTTCCAAATAAAACAAAATTGCCTTCAAAGTAAATCTCAAAAGATCCTCTTCATATTTTTAAACTTTTTTTTTTAAATCTGAAAAGTACATCGGAGTTTTATTTTCCCGCTAAAAGCAAGATGATAAGAAGCTCTCGCCTGAGAGATAAAATAAAGTATACTCTGAGCGTCACCCTAATATCCAGTGTGTAGAAATTTCAAAAAAAAAAGTACCTCCACGGAAGCTCGTAACCATTGAGATAGAATTTGTCCCCTCAAATCCTCAGGACAACCAATACATTGCCTCGAAAATAGGCTTCCCAAATCAGCTTAGCTGATATAAATATCAGATAACCGCTGTCCAAACGATAGTCAGCCTATATTGCTGACACTTAACACTGATTGGACGAGGATCGTTTTGCCGCGGGGGAGGCCTAGCGCCTGATTGATGAGTTAGTTTGTAGGTACGTTCGTGCCGGTTGGCGTGACCACGTGACTTAACCTGAAATACGATTATAATTCCCTTTTGTCCCCTAAATTTTGCGCCCGACATGTATCTTTGGTCCCCTGTAGGTGCCCTACAAGCGCAGCCGCTCAATAATGCATGCGATGGAGCTTTTCTCCCCTCCCTTTCTCTTTCCCACTCCCACCATTTTCCCTCTTCCCCAAACTATCTACCTCTCCATCTCTCTTTCTCTTTTGCCTTCTCTGTCTCTCTCTCCTTTCTATCTCTCTCTCTCAGCCCTTTTCTCTCCTCCTCTCAACTCCATAGCGTACACAAGAGGAGCATAAAGCAGCGGCTGCGGTAGCACCGCCAGTACCAAGTTCAACGTGTGTGCAGACGATGGGGGAGGAGGAATAGTAAGAGGGATGAGAGGAATGTGCGAAACTGACAATTTTTGGTTCATAGAGTTACCCCGTTCTTTTTTCTTACCCACACTTTTACTCCTGTTTTAATTTCTTTTAATTTTACTTAATTAAAGTCTTAAATTAGGACGAGAAGCCCCTCCCCCCTTACCTAAATTTTCCTCCCTCTTTTATATCTCCTAGAATTAACATTTATATCCTCATCCCCCTCATTTACCCCTAATTCCCCTCATTTTCCCATCATTATCCCTATCCCAATTTACACCATACCCCTTTTCCCCTCCCCAAAAACCAAATAAAAATCCACGTTCTTCTCTTCCATTCATTTAATACAATATAACCACGCCCTCCCCACCAAAAAACCTGTATCCCCCTCCCCTCTTAGCCTTTTATACACATGAGACTTGTACCCATTACCGTTTTATAGCCCCTCCTCCTCTTGCTACTCTTTCCTTCCTCAGGTTTAAAAACTCCATCCCCCCTCCAAAAAATTTAAATACTCCTCCCCTGTTAGGCTTCTTCCCACTTCAAACTCGTACTCAAGCTCTTCACCCCCTTACTACTCCTCCCACCACTCTTTTCACGAACTTCACATTCTCCCCTCCACATTTTTAGGCCCTCCCCGCCCCTCCTCAACCTTGATCTCTATTTAAGAAAAGTTATATCTTTTATTCCTCTCTTGATCCTTCAAGAACTCTTGCCACTACAAATTCTCATACATTCAAACCTAATCTGCCCCCCTTCCCAACTACTTCCCACCCCCTCCGCCACCAGCCTATTTTGGAAGATCCTCTATTCCACCACAAAACTTGTAACCCCCTCCCCTCTTAGTTGTTTATACACATTAGACTTGTACCCATTACCCTTTTATAGCCCCTCCCCCGCTTCCCTCTTTCCTTCTCTCTTTCCTTCCTCAAGTTCACAAACGTCATCCCCCCTCCAAAAAATTTACATACTCCTCCCTTGTTGGTCTTTTTTTCACTTCAAACTCGTACTAAAGCTCTTCACCTCTTACCACTCCTCCCACCATTCTTTTCACAAACTCCACATTCTCCCCTCCACATTTTTAGCCCCTCCCCACTCCTCCCCAACCCTGAACTCTCTGAAAAGTTATATCTTTCATTCCTCTCTTCATCCTTCAAGCACTCTTACTACTACAAATTCTCACACATTCAACTCTAATCTACCCCCCTTCCTAACTACTTCCCACCCCCTCCGCCACCAGTCTATTTTGAAAGATCCTCTATTCGATTCGCAATTTTAAATCAAAAAATCTGAAATTCTATAGTCAAAAGGAACGTTAAGAGGTCGTGGAGAGAATTTTTGAAATTGAAAAATCTTTTCCCAACAAACTAAAAACTTTATACTGAGCTAAAACTTGAATAAAAATAACTTTTTTTATTAGAGTCGCTCTACTATAGCATAAAACAATAGCAGCATGAAGCAGAGGCTGTGGTTCAGAGTGGGGGTAGGGGAAGCACCACCCCGTGGAGAGATGAAGTTGGGTGGGGGTTGGAGGACGAGAGAGGGGCACAGGAACCCTCAGAGAGAATTCAAGTGAGCCTGACCTGCATGCGACATTACTACTGCCGGCTGGATACCTACACTGACAAGTTTGCCCCCACGAATCAGATGTTACCGGAACACGGTCACCGGATTGGTCTTACCAATTGATCCGGCACGATCAGGGCGCGTGATCGCGTTCGATGAAATTGTCACGTTTACGCTTTTTCCACTTTGCGGAAAAGTCACTTGCTCATATGATTCGATAATGACTTTTGCGGATACATATTGCGCAGAGAGGAATATTATATACCCTGGATTTTTATTCAACCTTGTTTAACGGGAAGAGAAGAAAAAAATAAAAATTGGTTTATTTTTGAAAAAATTTGATTCGAGTATTCGATTTTTCATTTTAAAAAATGTAATTTATATTTTATTAGAGCCCATTTTCCAACCGCATTTTCACGACTTCTTTTCCCACCTTCTTTCAAAAAATGGCTTTCTCGACCCCCTTTTTCAAATACCTTTTTCCCAATGGTTTTTCTTACCTTCTTTTTTTACCTTTTTTAAACTTTCTTTTCAAATTACTTTTCCCACCCCCTTCTCAAAATGATTTTTCCCACACAATTTTTCAAATGCCGTTTTCTAACCCCTTTTCCACCCATTTTCTAAATTCTTTTCCCCATTCTTTTTTAAACTTACTAGTAAACCAACACACGCGAGTTTCTATGTATGCGAGATTTTCGAGACATTTCGTGACACCACTTTTTTAAGATAGGATTTTTCAAACTCTTTCCACATATTTTTTTTTCCACCTCATTCCAAATGCCTTTTCCCACCCCATTTTCCAGAGTTTCCACCTCTCCTTTTCCGCATAAAATTAAAAGCATGAGAATAATGTGCTTATCCTAAACTACAAAAATTTGCTTCACACGTTCAATTCTTTTCGCCGCGCAATAAAAGCCACCCTTTCAAAAGGACATTAAATCACGAATTTTTAACTCATTAAAGCTGCTTTTATGACATGAATAGTGCGAACGTGTTAAGCAAAGTGTACTCCGTATTAAAGTTTCCCTTTCAGACTATTCAAACGACATCAGTATTATACTCAGTTAGTAAAAGTTTCATTGGTGACGATGAGCCTCCATTCATTGTTATCTCCTTTCAAAAAGTAGGGACTGAAAAGGCTTGAAGCACTTCTCACTAGAGACCAATGAGAATATTCACCTCACGAGTGTCTCATCTCTCATCCCCGGACTAAAGTCGAAGTGAGAGAGCGAAAAGGAAATAGCTGATACAGCGACGCGTCACGGAAGCTGCAGACGTCGGCCATGAGCAATGTGAGTGAAAAATTAAGAGGAGGATGAATGAAACTAAGGAAAAACGAATAACTACTCGAGAAAAGAGTCGCACGGCTTATTCCTGTAAAGATCTTCAGACCACTTCAACCTCAGCCATTTTTTTTTCTCTTCCTATACTTTCTTTCTAACTAAGTACTTTTTCTAGTATCAAACGGTACTTTAGGGTACCTCAAGCACAAAGATCATCTATCATGGTTGCTGAATTATAAGCCATCTTTATACCGCGTTGACACGGTGTCGATTTCTTTTTGTTGATCGTTCGCAAAAAGATGGAATAAACCTATATTTAGCCCGATAAGGCTATAGAAAGCGACACAACGGTTTTTATGAGGGACTTCGCTTTCGGAAACTGCCATATGAGTGATAGGGGGAAATATTATTAGTGTCAAGAAAAGTTCTTCTTGAAAGAAAAATTCCCACTGGTAAAAATAGATCGTTCATATTTTTTTATTATTATTTTTTTATGTATCTGGAACTAGGAAATTGAGCCAATAAATTTGAGAATGGTCAATTTTATGAATAGGTTTCACTTACAGAACCCGATGAATAATTTTTGCAATTAAGTCAATTTGTCTTGAAATTATCTCAGTTTGTGGAAGGATATTTCTATTCGTTATTGATTTGATGCAAATTTCAACCTAATTTGATCAATTTTTTATTATTAAGTTTAATACCGATTATCGATGATAACACTGAATTTAATACAGATATTTCTGAGTAGATAATTACTTTCTGGAAACAATTTTGAAGTACAGGTTATAAATTCCTCTAAACTCAGGAGAATGTTCAAGAAGCTTATTACTGCTATACTTCATTGCTCTCGTATTACTTTATCTTGCTTATATAGATATAATCGAATCTTGGCGAAGATTCCATGAACATTCCGAAGGTTTTATTAACCACGAAATAAAAGACCTGCCAGCATGAATTTTAATTAAAAAATAACATTCAGGTTCTTTATAATATAAAATGACAATGTCTGTTTTTTCATAATGAGGAGAATTTTCTTTTACAAAACTGGTAAACAATATTTATGAAGTAGAAAAAATCTCTTACATTATTTAAGGACGTTTCATTATCTGTTTGTCAAAATATAATGAATTGCGATATATAACTAGAGCTAATGTGCATCATCAATCATGAAAGTTCATTTAGGAAGCCGTCTTATTTGAGACTTTAATCAAAATTGACATATATTTTCTCTGCAAAAGCCTTATTCAGATTAAAAATAATTTTTGGATAGAAATCACTTTTGCAATATTCATTATTCATAAAAAAACAATAAATAATTTATTTTTTGATTTTAAACATTATCAAAAGAAAGAAAAGTTTGCTTAAAATATATGTAGAATACTATCTTTCAAAAGGTTTGTATTTACTTGTTCTAAGTAGTAAAATTCAGATTTCAGTGGAAAAAGCAAAGTTTAGTCGGACGAGGTCCGTGAAAACTCGCTTATCAGCTTTAGCAGAGTTTTTTCACTTTTGAGAATTATAATTATACGTAAATATAAAAGAAAAATTTATAATTATAATAGCAGATGTGTAATATAGAGAAAAATGATAGTGTTAGTCTTTATAATGTTATTTCAACTAAAATTTCAGTAATATTAATCATAACTGATGAAAATTTCATTAATTTTTCTCAATTTGCAAAATATTTCAGTAGAAAAAGCTGTATTTAGTCAGCCGCGATTCGTAGCTGTCCGAAAACTCGATTAGCTACTTCAGTGGAGTCGTAATACTTTAAACGGAATTTTTAATTTTTGGCAATTATGATAATACACAAATATAAAGGAAAAATGAATGAATCTGTTTATATAGTACAGAAAAAATTGCTATATGCAGGCTTTCTCTAATATTTCAAGTCAGAACTACTAATCTTTTATGAAGTTTGTATCTGCTTGTTTCAAATTGTAAAATTCAGGTATCAGTGGAGAAAACAAAGTTTAGTCAGACGAGATCCATAAAAACTCGCTTATCTACTTCAGCGAAGCTCTTTCACTTCTGAGGACTGTAGTTATACGTAAATATTCAAGAAAATATTTAAATTCATAGATGTACATATACATCTATATATAATTTAGAAAAAATGTCGCGTTAGGCTTTATAATGCAATTAAATCTATTTCCACAAAACATTTGGGTTACATTAATCGTAACTGATGAAAATTTCGTTAATATTATTATTTCGTTAATATCTCACATTTCGCAGAACATTTTTCAAGAGAATCAGACGCAATGAATAAAATGTGTCAAAATATATTAATAAATTCCGATTATACGTGAAGTAATTAAACGACAGAATATGTTGCCCGAGGGTATGATATAAATTCGAAATAAGTGAAAAGTTTTTATTCATTTTTAAAGAGGAATGGATTTATTATGCCCCCCGAGAGGATTGCATTGTTCCCTAATTCCTTTCCACTTTTATCTTTTGTATTATGCATAGAACAATACAATAATGCCTCATACCATGTTTCATTAATAGGAAACGGAAGTGAAGAGAGATATTAAAAACCAGCGACCCAATTCTAGCAGTTATTTATAGCAGAGAGAAGCTGGAGATGTAAAAGTTCAATCTGGTTTTGATTAACAAGAGACTTATCTATATAAGAGAGGTTTCATTTTTAATAAAGGCATCAAAGCAAGCTTTAATGAAGTCAGTAATAAAAACAATGAAATATTCAATAAGAATATTTTTAATAGAGTAGTAATTTCAGATTGAAAATATATAATTTCAGAAAAGACTTCTGTATTTCATGCAGTTGTCTAATAATTGATTTCATTATCGATAAATTTATCTTTCAATCGAAAGATAAACTTTTCCATTACGTGTTCTGTTCTCAAATATTCTCTCAGATAAATAGTAGAATTATTTATCTAAGAGAAGTTCAATTTTTAATAACGGCTTGAAATAACTTTATGAAGAATAAAAATATTAAGATGTCCGACGGGAATCTTTTCAATAGAAAAAATAATTTCAGATTGAAAATGTGTTATATGAGAAAAGACTTGTGTATTTCATGCATTTGTCTACATAAATGATCGATATCGTTATCGATGAATTTATCTTTCAATTGGAAGATAAAACTTTTCCATTACGTGTTCTGTTTTCGGTGCCGACTCTTATTGCTCCTTTTTTTCAATTATCGGTTCACAGGCACATTCATCTGGTGGAAATGTTTCATGATTTCGCGAATGCACACAAGATCTCATTATTTGTATTTAAGCGTGGGGCGAGGATGATTTATTGTGCAATCTTCCAGAACGTGCTTCGGTCATGCTTTATCTACTTGCTGTCAGGGAAGATAATTGCTTGTGGCATTCGATCGACGAATTCTCTTATATGCAACTCTCAACTATTTTTCTGTGTCTCTAATTAAACCAGAAATGATTACTTCTGTTCCTATTTTAAGAATAATAGCAACAATGATTCGCGCGATTAATTTCTCGTCTTTGCACTTCTTTTGTTAGAAAGATTTATAACATTTCTTAAAATCCCTTTAACATCCTGTAAAATCCTATCTTAAAAAATTGGTGTCACGAAATGTCTCGAAAATCTCTCATACATTGTTGTTGTAAACCTGATTTGCTTTTGAATGACTTGATGTTGGAGAAAAATAAAACAAAATAATCGCACGTGTGTTTGTTTGCCTTTGTCCCTTAAAATTTTACGAAAACCTTCGAAATCGATTAAAATTTTCAGAAACTTCTTGAAATTCTTTCAAATTCTATATGATAACAATTAAAATCCCTTTTATATCCTTTAAAATCCATTAAAAGTATTCGAACTCTCATCAAATTCCATGAAATCCTTTAAAATTTCACAAAAATTTTCAAAACCAATCTTTTGAAGTCCACGTTAAAATTCAGGAATATCTCCAAAAATTCCCAGAAACCTCTTGAAATTCCAATCTTTTAAAAATTCGAAAAATCTCTTGAAATCTTTTAAAATTATTAGAAATCACATAAAAATTCTACAATATCTTTTAAAAGTCAAAAAATTTCTTGAAAACCCTTAAAAAATGTATAGCGTTTGAAATCCTCTAAAATTCTACTAAATCTTTTAAAAATCGTAAAAATCTTTTGACATCTCTCCATAAAAAAAAATTCCCAGAAAATTCTTGAAATTTTAGATTTAAAATCCCTTTATATCAATAAAATCCGATAAAATTATTAGAAATCTTATTAAATTCCATAAAATCCTTTAAAATTTTCACAAAATCTTTTAAAGATCAGAAAATCTCATAAAATTGCATAAAACCCCTCGCAATTCTTAGAAGTCTTTCAAAATATCTTAAAATTCCTTGGAATTCTAGGATAACATTTAAAATTCCTTAAAATCCCATAATTCTCTTACAAACCTTTTGAAATCCCTTAAAATTTAACGAAAACCTTATAAATTGCTTGAATTCGTTGAAATATTTTAAAATTCTTAGAAACCTCTTAAAATTCCTCAAAATTTCAAAACAATTAGAATCTCTTAAAATCCCTTAGAATTCTCAAAAGTCTCTTAAAATAGCATAAATTCCTTTAAAATCTCACGAAATATCCTAAAATCCCTTAAAATTCTACGAAATCTTTTTAAAATCCTAAAAATCTTTTGAATTCCGAAAAAATCAGTTAAAAATCGTCAAATTCCCTTAAAATTCCTAGAAACCTCTTGAAGCCCCTCTAAAAAGTGATTCCTCTCTAAAAATGTCTCAAAAATTTGGTATACATTATAGTTTCAAATCTAATTGGTTTGCTAGTCTAGTAAAATTCCTTCAAATTTCGTAAAATCACTTTTTGTTAGATGGAATAATTATTAATGTCCCTGATAAACAAGTTTCCCTAAAAATGGATGAGATTTGCGACATTATTCTTCTTCCCAGATCTTTTTAACATGCCTAATAAATTCACCGCTATTTTTCAATTACCCGTAACTGCGAGCAATTGTTCCAAGTTTGAAATTCACTGGGGCTGTTTTTGTCGTACATCAAGACCACGACAAAGGAAAAATGTTTGAAATATTAAGACACTCGAGGGGAAAGGGGGCGGGGTAGGGTAATCGAGAAACGGCAGGAAAAGTCTGCAAATGACCTCCTCCGAGAAAGGGAGAAAAGCGTCTTGGCGAAAGCCAGAGTAATATAAAAGTTTTACATTTAATTCACTTTTTGGGCGACCACTCTTCTCGAGCGGAGGTGGAAAAAAGCGATACAGGAATAAATCAGAGAGTGAGCTTTTCTTCCCACGGAATGAGAAAAGCTCAAGCGGACGATTTACTTTGTAAACGACGACCCGCTAAACTCGAAGGCGCCCCAATACGACGTGATGTCTGAAAACTTATCCGACATAAGCGACGAAAACAAGTAAAGAGGACAGCCTGGATTGTATAAACGTAAGCAATGACGTTAACTGTTTCAAAACAAGCGATTTACCCTCATTTGATCGACGGAAATCGGATGCAGCCGCTTCAGCGACGAAGCGTCAAATCGCATGTAGCTCTACTTCGGTAGGGTGAGCAAACAATCTCATCTCTTCAATCGGCGTTGCAAATTAAATTAATTGGAAACACAAACTCGGAATGTGTTTACCAGTTAAAAACTCATATTAGGGATTATATAAACAAACGGCATTGCAAATTAATGCTGTAATAATGGGAACAGTTTTAAATTGAAGAGAATATGATTTAATATTTTTTAGTGGATTAGCTCTGATTTTAAGCGGATGTAGTTTTAATTGTTAATGATAAATTTCAATTAGGAAGAGATTTTCTGTTCTATGAAATTATAGTGAAAATTCCTCTTTACGCAAGAGATAGATTCCGGGTGGAAAATTTCAATATCTTCTAAAAAGCAACATTCTTAGGGGGAATATGAAATGAAAAGAGCCCATTAAAATAAATCTTTATGCCCCAAAATAAATCTTTCCTTTGGGCGTAAGGGATCTAGCGTGAGAGTTGATACCGAATCTTCAACGCCCTCATACTCATAAAATTTACCACTCTCAAAAACCCATACATCAATGATAAAATATACACTCTATTCAAAAATGAATCTTAGGAAAACCAATTAAAAGGCAATCTAGATAAAAATAGTTATTAATTGAAGGAAATATTATGTTAGATTATAATTATTTGATATATATAATTATACTAGCATTATATAGATTATTTATTAAGCATTCTTTAAGTTCGATCTTTCTGAATAAAGTCCTATTTATCAAAGTCGAAGAAGCTTCCGAACATTCTCTGGAACATGTTTTTGGGTTTGAATTCTCGACTCTCTTGTTCTAGCATATTTCAAAATTATCTTGAAGAATGCAAGCTATTCTCGGAAAGCTAGTCTGGTTTAGAAAGCCGTTATCGATTCTCCAATATTGCGGTGCAGATATGCTATCGCCAATAGCTAGTATTGGTAGGGATTTGGCTTCATAACGGACTTTTTGAGTGTAACAGAAACTGTTATGCAACACCCCGTCAGTTCAGTTGCATATTGCGAATTGCAATTAAAATCTCTGACAAAAACCGAGATACATATTAGAGTTTCATCAAAACCATAAAAAAAGAAATTAAAATCTCAAAGAACACGCATTTTCCTGTGTTGGACAACAAATAAAGACATTTACATAAAATAATGAAATTTACAATTCATAACGAGTTCATTTTCGCAGAGGAAAATCGGTTTTCCAGAAAATTCCTTTCTGGAATTTTCTGGACAAAAATTTTGATACACTTTATTTCATAAAAGGAATTTCAAGAAACAAATATTTGAAACAATAGAAAAATGTCGAATCTGAAATACTAGAAATTGGCACTGTATTTTAAATGTCTGATGCTGGAAGCTTAATTAACAGCCTCTACTCAAATTAATAATCAATATCCCTTTGATCTTCGAATGGTAAACAAACGTGCTAGTTTCCAGTTAATTAACGATTGACATCTAATTGAAAATATTATTTCAGGACAGACAGGAAAAGAGGAAGTGGTTTGTTTATCGAGTCAATAAAGGGTTCGAGCTTTGAGTTAATTTCTGTCTAATTAAATCTACTATCTACTATCACTACCTTTCAGTCTGTTACGTTCTAGAGAATAGGAAAAAGTTATTGTTATTTATGTGAACTTATCGGTTAAGTCAATGCAATCGCAATATAATTGGCTGCTCAATGGGAGGAGTTATGAAGTAGAGCTTGCATTTACACAGCATATGGGATTTAGTCAAGAGTTGCTATGATGGTCGATTAATCCCCTATAGCGACTAATGCATTCTGAGATAGAGATGGGCATACATTAATTGATTGGTTGAACGATTAATCAATTCCAATTGACATGTTATGTCATCCTATCGTACTAATCACCATGTAATATTCTCCTCATCTGATTCCTCGATATTCCCCGATATTCCTTGTAATTTTGCATTTTGCAATTTTGCTTCCTTTGCATTTTCAGAATTACGAATTCTGCCCAAAAAATGTTACTTTTAAAGCTTGTACATAAAAAGAGGCACTTCTAAAAGAATGTGAATTGCGAAGCTTTATGGAACCATAAAAGCGAGTTTAAGAAGATTATACATAAAAGTTCATCGTTATTAAACCAGGCGTGAATTTTCTAACGAAGAAAAATGAGTTTGTCCACGACCCAAAATTAATTCAGAAACTGCAGCAAAGGTGCGGAGCTTAGCATCGTTCTCATGGGATCAGCACAGGTGTGTGGTTAAGTTGAGCACAGCTCATATATAGTATATACTATATATATACTTTATATGCAGTACTTATAAACGTAATATATTCCATCGTTATAAAAGCAGGGAAAACCTAAATGTGGTCTTCTCATATCTTTTGAAAAACGGAGTGAGTATAATCCTGTTTCGCATAAGAGAGTAGTTTATCATGTTATACAAGACTTTTAAGGAAAGTGAATTGGATCGAAGACAAGCAGAAACTTGAGATTAGTGGACGCGAACAGGGGGGAAAGCCAATGCGTAACGAATGCGTTTCTCCGATTCATAAATTTCAAATATCCATCCAATTCCCTACGGACTCTGATACGAGCAAAATCAGACAAATATTTTAAGAGCCACCACAGGAAAATTTATCTCTCGGTACGACGAACATAAAATACGTATTTCGAAGCAGGCACTCGTCCAAGGAATTCGCTTGTAATCTTTTCTACGACGATATACGAGAAGGAAAAAAATTTCGCCAGGGAATGGAATAAGTACTCTCGAAAGAGGAAGAGCGATAAATTTGGATTTTCGTGAAGATTTGAAAAATTGTAGTGACTTCGCATGGACTCTGAAGAGTTTCTGTCAATTTGTCGCTTATTTACATCATTTTCTGCAATAAATTCATGACAAATATTGTATTAAGAATTTACATAAAGCTTTTAAATTTATTAGATAGATTATTATGTATTTCAATATATAAAAATCCTTTCAAAATGGCACTGGCTGAAAATAAAACATGAGAAAACATCTCTCCGTCCTAATCAAATTAATGAATTTAAAATACTATTTTATTTCTGTTTCTCATTACTCTCGGCATAATAAATCATTAAACGCTTCATTTATGAACTTTACGAAAGCAAAGTGTGCAGATGAGTTACATTTCTTGATTACGTGGACGAAAAAGATTAATATGGTTTCATTCAAGAGAGACTGACGTAGGGTGATTGATGATAGCAATCCATTGATTAAAGTACACAATATTTTTAAGCGTCGCTTCATCTCCTTCTTTTTTTTACCGATTGACACCTTCTAGCTTCCTATAATTCATGGCTTTCATTTTTGCCACCCGAGTCCTGATATTACACCTTCTGGCAAAAGAACTCTGCAAAAACGCAAGCTCGAGCTTGCAATCAGCCCTCCCCTTTTACCATATTCACCAAGCTAGACATTATGTCGATAACAGCTCCGTTGCACCTCGAGTGTCGATAACTCCACCTTTTAGCTTTGCTGGATCACATTATTAAATATACTTGATCCCGCGAGTTAAATTTACTTTACGCCTGTGCTTTAAACTTTTACATAATAAATGCTAAATGGGAGAAAGGCAAAGGGCTGAAAAAGTTCCTCAGAAGGGACGTTAATTTACCGTAAAAACCTCTAACGGAAATTATTTACCACTTTAAATACATTTTCAGGATTTTCGTCTGACTAAACACTGGTCTTTACTACTGGCTTGCGTTGGCCGACTACACAATGACCTTTACTACTGAATTCTCACTCCTCATTACTCCCTTTCCCTAATTTTTCCACCCCCTTCTCTTCCACGCTTTCCTCAAATAATTATACTCCCTTTCAACTACTCACATCATTAAAAAATTCGATTTTCAATCACTGCCTAAAGCCGCCCCTAACTTTAAAACAACAAAAACTAAAAATGATTAATTATTGAAAAATTCGAAGTTATACATTTATATCACGATTGCTTAAACAAAAGTTTTAAACCAGAAAGGTGAATTTGCTACATGAAAAGTTCTAAAATTGAAGAACTTTGAAAATGTAAACACTTCTCAATTTATAAACTTTTACTTGCTTCAAAAGAATTTTCATTTTACAGTAAAATAACTTCAAAACGCAATTACTTTCATGCGCAATAACTTTCGACACGCAGTTACTTCTAGAGTGGTTTTTATGGGTTAATAAATGTGTAGAAAAAAGGAAGTTTCTATAATAGTTTTTTACGCTAAGAATAAAATGCAAATTTAATTTCTTTCTCGGTAATTATGGTAAAGTAGACAATCCTTTAATAGTAAAAATTCTAGTTCAGACTGCCGTGAAAATTTGCTTGCGGGTATAAAATAAAAACCCGTAGATTAATTTCCTGACTGCATTTCCCCGAGGAAATTAATTTCATTAGCTTCTTTTTGGTCTTGTTTCAGAGGGATATTACAACAAGGAAGACGGAACTACGAAGAGGCCATTCTCAGCTACCAGAGGGCGATTCACTTTCGGCCTTCTTTAGCCCGTAAGTAACTACCTGCTGGGACGTAGACGATAGGTACAAATCACTGGGGTTTAGACCTTATGGCGCAGAGTAAAAATGAAAAAGCGAGTTCCATCGCTTAGAATTTTTACAACCCGTTTTCGCTATACTCGTTACACTGAGCCGTAGATTCTTATTTTCATAAACTGATCCTTTCCATATTTCCTCTTCAGGTTTTTTAATTCTATAGAAGTTTAATACCACACAATTAATCCAAGAATTATTTTCAAATCTTTTATTCTCTCAATGACCTCTGATCTGTGTAAGATCTGACCTGTGACCTCTGTCCGGTGACCTCTGATATGTGACCTTTGACCTCTGGAAAAAAATATATTTCATCATTCTGTTGCCATTTTATTCCTTTCTTTTGGATTGGATTGAAGTTTCAGACGTCTAGTGTGACGAAGTTTATTTAATTTTTAATTTTTTATATTTATTAGATTAAGAATATTAAAAAGAGTTCCAAAAAACATTTTTTGTTTTTATTTATTTACAAGCTGAAATTTACGTGGAGCTGCCCGGGATTTTGAGAGATTTTAAGTGATTTTAGGGAGTTTCAAGATATTTTACGAAATTTCATTTGATTTTAAGAAAGTTTCTGGAATTTGAAGGGATTTCAAGATATTTTAATCAAGTTCAAAGGATTTTTAAAAAAGTTCGAAATAGTTTAAGGATATTTAAGAGTTTTCACAAGATTTCAAGACATTTTAAGGGATTTCAAGAGATGTCAACTGAGTGCAAGGAATTTCAATTGATTTCAAAAAAATTCAATGGAGTTCAGGAATTTTCAAGAGATTTCGAGATATTTTAAGTAATTGAAAAAAATTTCAAGGAATTGATTCTAATTTAGACGAAATCAAATGAAATCCCTTAAAATATTTTTAAATTACTTGAGATTCTTTAAAATCTTTAAAATCATCCGTAAATGTCTTCAAATAGTTTGAAATATTTCAAAATTTCATGGAGTTCATTAAAATCTCTTGAAATATCTTGAAATCTCGTGAAATCCCTTGAAATCTCTTAAAAGTCCTTAAAATTACTTAAAATCCCACGAAATATTGTAAAATTATGTCCTCATAAAATCCCCAATGGCGTAAAATTTTGTGAAATCCCTTAAAATTTTATAAAATCTCATTAAACTTTTTCAAAATCCTATAAAAGCTGAAAAAATTGTCTTAAAATTTCTTGAATTCCCTTAAATAACTGAAAATCACATAAAATTCATAAGATTCGCAATATTTCTGTCCACTTAAAAAAAAATCCTTTCAATCCTGAAATAGTCCTTAAAATCATTTAAAATCTTTTGCAATCGTTTAAAGTCCCTTTAAAATTCCTTTAAGTTCTAAGATATCTCTTAAAATCCCGGAAAACGCTGGGTAAATTTTTGCCAGTAAATAAATAAACATTTTGGATTTTGGGAAGATTTTTTAAAACATTTTTATTTCCAATGAATGTAAAAATAAAAAATCGTCACACTAGACATCTGAAACTTCAGCCCAATTTATGTTGGTATTAATTGACTGTTTCTACGATCATAGGATATTTAATTTCAATTAGAGAAATAAATTCAAATTCTTGTGTACCTTACCGAGGACCGAGTGTGTATGGATAATAAAACTGTTTATCAGCATGTTTTACGGCAGTTGGCTCTTCCGCTCTCGCGCGTTTTCGTAAATTAGTGCGTTCAGCTTTTAAAAGATGCCCAGTTCGAGTAATTAGTGGCTCGATCGGCCATCAATTTGCGGATGGTCGCCGTGCACCACATTCGCGCCAAATCGTTCCCGCCAGTGCTATATTTTTCAGGTATATCTGCAAATCGAACCACCCAGTGTACCGTAAAAATCTGATTCTTTTCATTAATTATGAAACTAAAAATGTCTCGTTAAACTCGCAATTCTGCAAACGATATTCTGCTCTCTATTTCACTCTATTTTCCTCTATCTATATGCAATTAAGTTTATCTGTACCGCTTTATTTTTTAGATCAATATTATATTTCGCTAAATTTAAAATAAAAAAAAAATGTTTGTCACTGATAAAAAGTAATAATTGAATCGATTGATTCCATAAAAGTAGAAAAAGTTTGTCATTCAATTCGGCAGAATGGCGGCATGTAATAATTTAGGAAAATGAATTTTCAGGAGTAAAATTTCCATAAAAATTCGATCCTCTTCTTCTCATTGCACAAGATATCCAACGTTAGAGTTGGAAAGCCCGAATTGCGGCAGTTTCGAAAGATGATAGTTCGTAGCATCGAATATCGATACGCAGGAGATCACCCTAATTTCAATTCAATCCCCCGCCATTCTTGAGCGAAACTTTTTCCTATTTCACTTTAGAAACCATCATGCACAAAACTCTTTACTTTGTTTTGTAGCCGGGGAACTTTTTTACAACTCCACAATAAAACTAGACTAGAGAGAGCGGACTTGTGTTTTAAAATAAGATCACGTTAAGCACTCCAGGGAAATAGGACCTGAGTGTTTGAAAAATAGATTTTTTAGATCACCCTATAGCTTCGAAAATCCCGATGCATACAGGATAGGTGCGACGAAACGAGTCACATCGACCGGATGTGATAGTGGTGATATCTGTGGAAAAAGGGCGGAAGGGGAAAGATGAAAGGTGAGTTTTAACGTATCGGTCAGTTAGAGAGCGGCTAAAAAGCAAAAAAGTCCTCAGTATCGATTTTAGATTGGAAGATATGTACGTTGTTATTAATGAATATAGTGATCCAATAATTCTCAATAATTAATTCTGTAAGCCAAAAATATCGAATAGGAAATCGAAAAACTTATGACTTTTAATAATCTTATCATGAATGTCTCTTCATTCCGAATGTCTCTTGATTCCATAATTTTGTTTCGCTCTTTTTAATTTATTCATGAATTTTATGCAGTTTATACAAGAATAAAGAAATTTTCTTGCAACATTTTTCTGCTGGATATTATCATAAATTCAAATTCACGGCTGAGATAAAAGCCCAGGGATCTTTAATATTACTTATTCTCCATGGAAAGAGAGCAATCCGGAGAGTTTCGTGGAGTGAGTGCATTTACAAAGTACATAAACTGAAGGAACATGTGATATTGCGATCCATCACTGGAAATACTGGCGTACCTTCTATTCTATGCACTAAGAACACCTGCACATAAGGACTCGCTTCAACTACTGCAGTCTTTTTATTCTTTCTCGCCTTGGAAAAACCGATTCAGAAGGCACATTGCGGGATATAAATTTTTAGTGCTAAGAACACTCGAATGCGAAACTGTATCTAAAAATGCCATGCGCGTCTTCAGAGATTAATCAAAAAATAATCAGAGAAAAACTCTCCGCAGTCTCGTTTTTTTTTTTAAATTTACTAGTAAACCAACACGCTCGATTATTTTGTATTCCTTCTTACAATTTCAAGTCATTCAAAGCCCAATCAGATTTGCAACAATAATGTATCCCAGATTTTCAAGATATTTTGTGACACCAATTTTTTAGAGAGGAATTTCAAAAGTTTTCTAAGAATTTTAAAGGTTTTTGACGATTTTCAAGTAATTTTCACTAAATTCGAAAGAATTTTAGAATTTCTAAATGATTTTGTAGAATTTTAAGGGATTTCAGGATATTTCGTAGAATTATGAGGAATTCGTGCGATATTAAGAGATTTTTTAATGAATTTTAAAGGATTTTAATGGATTTTGAGTTTTATAGAAGGTGTTTTAAGATATTTCAACGAATTTTAAGGGATTTGTAAGGTTTTGTGTGAAATTTTACCAGATTTCAAACAGTTTGTAGGGTTTTAAGGAATTTAAAAATTTTTCGTGGAATTTCGAGGAATTTTCCGAGATTTTAACGTATCGTAAGGAATTTTGACGATTTTTAAATGATTTTAAGAGAGTTCAAAGGATTTTTATAATTTATAAAAGATTTTGTGAAATATTAAAGGATTGCATGCAATTTGATGAGATTTCTAATAATTTTAATGAATTTTAAAAAAGGGAATATTATCGTAGAATTTTAAGGAATTTACAAAAATTTCTACGAATTTTAAGAGATTTTCATGAATTTTCACGAATATCGGGAGATTTTTATTACTTTTAAAATACTGTATGGATTTTGAAGGATTTTAAAGATTGTCGGGTAATTATATTGAGGGATTTCAACAGATTTCGTAGAATTTAAAAGAATTTTGAAAGTTATTGTCAAATTTTTAGTGTCTTCAACAGGTTTTTCTGATTTTTAAAAGATTTTGTGGATTTTTAAGGATTTCATGAAATCTTAAGGGATTTTAAGGCATTTTAAAACAATTTACAAGTTTTTGATGTTTTATTAAAAATTTGTGAAATTTTAAAGGTTTTCATGGTATTTTATAAGTTTTTCTAATAATTTTAAGAAATTTTAGCAAAATTGCTAGTTTAAATAAATATTCCAGGAATTTTCGTAAGATCCGTAATTCTGAGAGCATTTTGTATGTTTTAAAGTGAATAATTGTCACTTTGAGTAAGCTTGGTGTTTAGCGTGCTGTTGGAAGCGCTGCCAATTGTTCGTTTCCGGTAGAATGAATAACATTTCACAAAGGAATGCGACACATTTAGGTACGGGACTAGCTGATGCCTCCATCAAACATCCACCCACAGAAATGTAACCCTCTGAGGTTCTCCTCACCCCTCTCGGAACCACGAAGCTGAAGGCCCTTTAGTTCAGCTCGTCAGCAATAACGTACTTGTCGTGTCGAGCTTTAACCGCCTTTCACCCCTAAACACCCCGCGCCAACCAACTTCACAAAACGTTCTGTCTCCGTCCTTTCTAATTTTCTCCTAATACCTTCGCACCTATTGAAAGTCACATCGATCAGCTAGCTAGGCGCCAAGCTTCCTCGTATAGTTCAGGATATCAACAGCAAATGCCCTTTTTAAAATGTTCACTGAACCAAACACCATTCACTGATCGATCATATCGCAAAAAGCTAATACTCTTAGACGAAATACTTAAAGGGAGGGAATCAGCTGAATGGAATCAGTGAAGTGTAGAATTTTTTATCCGGTAATAAAGCTTTTTGATGAAGTGGATAAGGAAATCACTTTTTTGGAATTTAAACAATCAAAGGTAATTTATTGATTGCTGAAACAGCTATTCTGTAATTTTACAGTTAAATGAACGGGTTTTAGAGGTCAGTGAAGAGGGGTTCGGGTCAGAAATATGATATACAGGTTTAGTCAGCTTAGCTGAACTGTATATATGTATAACATAATTATTACCTAATATAATTATGATCCACTTTAGAAAATGGTAAATCTTGCAATCTTCTCCGAGAAGCGGATTAAGTTTAGCAGATTAAAGTAGGCCAAGCACTCGGCTCTTCTGCATTCCATCTACAATGAACTTGCATTGCTGCAGATAATAGCATCCTTGCACAAAATCCGGATTATTATTTACGCCAGTCTGCAATAAAGTTCAAGGCGAGTTACATGCATGTAGTTGCCTCTTGATGAACTTTCGAGTTTGAGTTCATGACTCCCTCGTAGAGAGATAAACATGCTCAGCAAGATTTAATGTTCTGAAGTGGATGGTAGACTAAAATAAAACTTCTCTTAATGTACTCTCGCTTGCTTTGAAGGGGACTTGAGTCAAAAGTAGGCCGAATATAATTGAAGTGCGATTCTCCATTTTCTACATAATTACACTTCGTTGGCCGAAATTCGAGACATCATTTCTCGCGAAAAACAGAAGTAAAACACAAGTTGTAAAAAGTATAATAAAATTATAAATTGCTTTTAATAAAAAGGCAGGGAAAATAAAATTGGTTGTCGAGCTTTTTAAGCTTTCATAAATTTATGCTTAAAGAATATTTCAAAACTCTGAAAGTAAGAGCATAAAACTTCCGTTAATTTACATTGAAATTTGAATTCATTCCTATTTGAATTTCAGTATAAATATTTGACAGTATAATCCGATTTAAAATGAATTTCAAGAGGAGTAATTTGGAAGTCGGTCCAATTTGAATTCATTATGAAAAGGAAAATACTTTGAATGTCTTTTCATCCGCATGTCGCGTACAATGGGATTTAAATTTTAGTTTTAGTGAGAGAAACTCAGGGAAGAAATAAATGGAACATCTAGTAGATTTTATACTTATATTGCAAACTACGTTGAAATTCAGGACTGCTTTTAATCTCCGCGTGAACCAGGACACGATAAGCAGCCACCTCTCCCCATCACCCATTCCACCTAGCTGTCTCTCAACCTAGCTTTCGCAGCATGACTTTGAGAAAAGACAAATAAAAGGAAACAAGACATCACAAGCTCAGCTTGGATTAAACAAATTTCAAACTTTATGAAAATGTAGACTTATAAAGAAGAATTTAGGGAACATTAATGTTGAGGAAGATGACAAGGACAGAAATTGATATTGCTGAGATCTATTTAAGCTTTTAATTTTCCATTTCGGAAAATGCGAAAATTGATGAAAGGAGCAGGAAATTAACAAAATAGAGTTAGGTCTTTCTGGAAGATAATAATTCATAGTGGATTGTCGACGGTACCAATTTATAGTTTGATATTGCTTATCTGATCTGCTAATTGAAACATCAAATTTACAGACGAATGCATATAGAATCTATTCGAACTCGGCCGTAATACATCTCATAATTTAATACTCCTCCATTCATATTCCGCTTGAGATATCCTCTCATGTTTTCGATCAAATTACGTTTTGATAGCCTTAACAAGATAGAAATTCTAATTAGCTCTTTATACACGTACAGTTATAGTAATTTTCATTTTGCAATAATTAATCTATTATTGATGCAAATAGGTTCAAGCACCCTTCAAAAACTAGAATCATAGTTCAATAAGCATGCTTATAAATTGCCTCAAAATTTCAATTAAATTACATTATGGTATTTTGTAATCGTCTTAGCATTTTTTACTTGAAATATAAAGTGTAAAGTGTATTTTAAAATATAATTCGAACTTTTCAAGCTTTAGAACTGTTTCCGAAATACTGTGACTGGCATAATTTCGAAAAATTTTTATGAAATTTTTCATCACAAACTCGTCATTCTATACGAATCCCATTGAAAACTTTCCAGCCATTCACGTAGGCACTCTTCGGGTTTCATCATCCTCGTATTAAACCCGAATCCTGTATAGGGATGAACGACTGAACGTGCCTCGATATACCCTATATATTTACAACCACCCACATATACCATATATGCCATACACTATACACTCTTCACATTTCCATCGTTCGGTCTTCCTCTATTATCCGTAAATAAAGGCGGATCTTTCGTAATCCTTTCGATTCTTGGCTTCGATCCTCTCGAGAACACTCGTAAAAACTCAGCCCCTCTCACTTCGACGAAGCCACCCTTTGCTTTTGACAGTGAAATATATTGTCGTCCTTAACGCCTCACGTTACATGAGCCGGCAGGGTCGAGCGAGAGAGTCAGCCGGTCCTCCTCACCAAAAGCAGAAGAAAGACGAGCACGCGGAAACTGCTGTTTCATCTCCGACTTCGCCAACTTGGCAAGACCGCGGTTCTGTTTGCTTCCTAATTACGAAGGAGAGAGGAAAGGGGGTGGAAAACGAGTAAGGAGAAAGGAGAAGGAGTAAAGAGAAAGAGGAGAAAACAAGGAGAAAAAAGTAAGAAGGAAGGAGAAGGGGTAACAGCTTTTAGGAGAGGGAAGAGAAAAAAAAAGTTAATATCTATTTCATAGAGAGGGGGGCATAAACGAATTTTAAGAGATTTCAAACAGTTTGTAGTTTCTTAAGGAATTTCTAAAATTTTCGTGGAATTTCGAGGAATTTTCAGAGATTTTAACGTATCGTAAGGAATTTTGACGATTTTTAAATGATTTTAAGAGAATTCAAGGGATTTTCAGAATTTTGGTCTGACTAAACAGCGGAGTTTACTACTGGCTTGCATTGGCTGACTACACAATGACCTCTACTACTGATTTCTCACCCTCCCTATTACTTCAGTTCCCCCTTTCCCTAAATTCGATTTTTAATCACTGCCTAAAGCCGCCCCTAATTTTAAAACAACAAAAACTAAAACTGATTAATTATTGGAAAATTCGAAGTTACACATTTATATTACAATTGCTTGAACAAAAGTTTTAAACCAGAAAGGTGAATTTCCTACATGAAAAGTTCTAAAATTGAAGAACTTTGAAAATGTAAACATTTCTCAATTTATAAACTTTTAATTGCTTCAAAAGTATTTTCATTTACAATAAAATAACTTGAAGTAATTTTCACTAACTTCAAAAGAATTTTAGAATTTCTAAACAATTTTGTAGAATTTTAAGGGATTTCAAGATATTTCGTAGAATTATAAGGAATTCGTGGAATATTAAGAAATTTTTTATAGAATTTTAATGAATTTTTAATTTTGTAAAATTTGGAGGAATTTTAAGATATTTCAACGAATTTTAAGGGATTTGGAAAGTTTTGTGTAAAATTTTAACAGATTTTAAACAGTTTGTAGGTTTTTAAGGAATTTAAAAATTTTCTCGTGGAATTTCGAGGAATTTTCAGAAATTTTAACGTATCGTAGGGAATTTTGACGATTTTTAAATGATTTTAAGAGAGTTCAAGGCATTTTTATAAATTATAAAAGATTTTGTGCTATATTAAAGGATTGCATGCAATTTGATGAGATTTCTAATAATTGTAATCAATTTTCAAAGAATATAAAGGGAATATTATTGTAGAATTTTAAGGATTTTCCAAAAAGTTCTACGAATTTTAAGAGATTTTTATAACTTCTAAAATACTGTATGGATTTTGAAGGATTTTAAAGATTATCGGGTAATTTTATTGAGGGATTTCAGAAAATTTTGTAGAATTTAAAAGAATTTTGAAAGTTATTTTATTTTATTTTATTTATTTTATTTATTTATTTTTTATCCATACTGTCTGCGCCGCCCCTGAAACCAAGTTGTTGTCAGCCATCTAATTTAAATAGACTTTCTCCAGACACAGTAGAAAAGGTCTATAAGTCAGACATCGAATTAATACATAAAATAAAAATCCGGATAATTATAATATACTTTTGCACATTAAAAAACGTGTCTGAACACATCGTGCCTTTTCTACTTATGTAAATAAATAGTTTTTCACTAATGGCGCCAGTGAGCCCTAAGTAGTAAAACCATGTTGTTGTCAGCCATTTAATTTTTTTTTTTTTTTTTTTTTCCGAATGTGTGTGGAAAATCTTTCAAAGACACTCGAGAGGAACCGCACTCCTGAGCGTGTGGGATTTCCACCCACTAAAAACCACCCACATTTTTTTTTTTTTTTTGATCTTCTTGGTGCTGCTCCACCCTGGAACCGCGTTAGCATTACTTCAGGGTGGGACCAAAACTTAACAGTTTTTCACTAATGGCACCAGTGAGCCCTTATTGTTAGTAGTAAAACCACGTTGTTGTCAGCCATCCAATTTAAATAGACTTTCCTCAGAAACAGTAGAAAATGTCTGTAAGAGTCAGACATCGAATTAATATATAAAATAAAAATCCGGATAATTAGAATATAATTTTGCACATTAAAAATGTGTCTGAACACATCCTGCTTTTTCTACTTATGCAACTTAACAGTTTTTCACTAATGGCACCAGTGAGCCCTTAGTAGTAAAACCACGTTGTTGTCAGCCATATAATTTAAATGGACTTTCCCTAGACACAGTAGAAAAGGTCTGTAAGAGTCAGACATCGAATTAATATAAAAATCCGGATAATTAGAATATAATTTTGCAAATTAAAAGGTGTCTGAACACATCCCGCTTTTTCTACTTATACAACTAAACAGTTTTTCACTAATGGCGCCAGTGAGCCCTTAGTAGTAAAACAATGCAGGGCCGGCGCAGCCCATTTTTTCCATGCATGGATTTACAATGGGGGGGGGGTAGACCGAAGAAAAATTCTAAACATATTTGTTAAAATTACGTAAAATAGATTAGGACGGGACCAAACGAAGTTGTTATGACTTGTTACATGAGGTTGGGAGGGGAAAAAAACAGGGGGAAAAAGTTTTACGTAATTTATGGATGGCCTCTGAGAAGAAAGAGGAAAGAGTAAGGAGAATGAGGAGAGACTAAGGGGAAAGGGGAAAAAGGGTGGTGAGATGAGAAGAGGGGTTGGAAGTGATGGAGAAACTGGACGGGGAGAGGAGCGGACTCAGCTTCACGATGGCTCGCAAAATTAAGATTCCAACGTGAAACCGGGTTGTGTGCTTTGCAATTTTCTGGTTAACCTGACTTTAGCCCCCAAGCCCCTGCCAAGTAAAGTAAGAAAGTCGTCATTCCAAGAGATTCCTCGGCAGTCGAAACTCCAGACTCAAACTCAGAAAGTTGGAAAAACATCCATTAAAGAAAAAAATAAATAAAATATTTATTTCAGTAAACAATTTGCAATTAATAAATGCGAGTTTATTTGAATAAATTATCAGGTCGCGTTATAACAAACTCCTGTTACCGACACTTTCTGACACTCATGTCTCGAGAACTTTCGATGGTTCATATCCGTGCTAAATTTCATGAATTTCCATCGGACCAAAATGGATATTGCATCGTCATTAATTTCTCTTAATCGCTTTGGGGCCATCCATAAACCACATGGACAGGTTATGGGGGGAGGGGGGGTATGACAAAATTCCACAATCCATGTATATTCAAAAAATTATACATGAGATTCTGTCTACGATAGGGGGAGGGGGGTTCAAAAAGTGGTGAAAAACTGTCCACGTGGTTTATAGATGGCCCCTTTCCACATTCGTTGAGAAGGTTTGAAATTAAGCACGGACAAGAACCATCGAAAGTTTTCGAGAATCGGCAAGTGTCGGTAACAGGAATCTGTATTTAAAAGCAAACAAAGAGAAAAAGAAATGAACTTTTCGCGTTGCTGGAGTTGCTGTGACTTGTCTGAATCTAGTTCCAGATTGAAAGGATGGATGATGGTCGAGTTTGTTTTTGATCGATGTCGCATTTCAATGCGAGATACGCTTTCTGACTGAGGAGCGAACAATAAATTATTGTGAATGTCGGACCCGTGCAGAAGCAATATCCATGATGAAACGTAGTGCTATTTTTCTGACTTGGGAAAATATTTATAAGAGATGGTCCCGCTGTCACTTAGATACGCTTTTCCTGCAAATGTGATTTATAAATAACTTCTTTTGATATGTCGCAGTCAGATCTCCGTGTGTAGATTTCTGTGTGCATAAGGCTGAATATTACAAACAGCGGAATATTACATACAATGCAATTTTAACAGGAGTAGAGCGAAGCTTTAGGGGTCGTCTTTTATATTAAATTAGGGACTTCCTAAATTAGATTTGGGATTCAGACCAGATTTTATTGCTATGAAATATGTTTATAATCATTCCTGCTGATATAGTAAATAGGATTTAAAGAAAATAGATTAAGTTTTCTAAAATATGGATAATAATCTTTAACTTCTATTGTTTTCAGAAGCTTATGTGAATCTTGGAGCAGCTTTAGGATCGGTCGGTCGTGGAACGGAAGCAGCTGCGGTTTTGCGCGCTGGCGCGTCTTTAGATGGATCCGGTCTGAAGGACAGAAGGGCTCACGAAGCTGCCAGAGTACAGGCATTGTTGCAACTTGGAGCCCTCTATGCGGATCAAGGGAGATTAGAGAGGGCCTTATCTGCATACAGAGAAGCCTTACGTGCACTTCCGGATCATTATCCACCTCAGGTGAATGAAAGATTAGCATTATTATCATTTTCCATTATTCAAATATAAAAATAACAAGCCTCTAATCTGAAAGCTTGTTTCAAACCTTGTTTTAAGTCAAAAATTTCGCCTCTCACGAATGAGTAATTTTTAATTTAACCCAAAAGATGGAGGTACAGGAAATGGAAAATTTTATTCTGCTTTTAAAAGTCATAATTTTCTTGCATGTAAATATATAAAGTTGATAAAAATTCAGAAGCTATAAAAGTATTGATTCATGAATCTCACTTATAAATTCGTGTGAGTTATTCTAACATCCATTAACTCATAAAAAACCCTTTTAAAATTTCTGAATAATTTAAAGGCCGTGGCTAGACGTGCCGAAATTCGCTGGGATTTGCTTATTCAGTTATTCTATTTTATTTCTGATTTTATGAATATTGAAATATTCGTGACTCTTTCCTAATTGAAAAATATAAAAGCAGGTCATCTGATGTAACTTTAAATATTTAAAAATGTAAATGCGCTTGCGTTGTGGAAATTATTCCACTTTATTTAGAGACCCATAAAATTAATAAATAATCAAAGAATTATTTCGAGGCATCCTCTTTAATGAAAATAATTCTGAAATTTGAGAATAAACACTTAATTAGATTTATTCTAAGATTTCTGACAGCATTTTCTGACAAGGCTTTATTATTTTCGCCGTTCTTATAATTATAATTATGATGATTGAGTTCACGAGAACTAAATTGGAACTGCTGAAGAAAGCTTTGAATTAGCGTTGATTTAACATCAGCGTTTCTTAATGAACCAGACAAATTGAATAAATTACCAATTATACGAGCCACGAGAATTTCACAGCATTTCACATTCGGAAATATAAGGAAGCTCGTTAGGGTAGCTCACGGAAATAAAAGCTCTATTTTTCAAACTTGATATGAATTTCAGTATCTTTTTCAAAATGTCTGATTTCCCTTTCACCGAATAAAAATAATGATGCGAATTATAATTAGAATCTACACAAGATTTGAAAACAACTTTATTATATATCTATCCATTCACTTTTCCAAAGCAATTCTTACACCCTCTTTTCCATCTTTTACTTTCCTAAACTGAAAAATAAAAATAAAATGTAATTTTCTGATAAATAATTAAAAACGTTGATATTTTAATCCAGCTGTAAATATAGAGTAAGCGAAAAGTAAAAAGTTATGTAATAAACCTCCAGGTACTTTTTAAACCCAAACTCAATTCTCAAAACTCAATTCTAAATCATTTTTCGTCTTCTGTAAACCGTAGCTACACATTGTGTGAATAAAATTAATCTAGGATCCAAGCATCTCTCTTACTGTCGCTTGTGGGATATGGCTTCGCTCCAGAAATGCCACGAGTGTCTGATATTAAAATCAAACTTTATTATCGTCTTGAAATGAATCACCCAACCGTTATGAAAGCAATAAAATTTAAAATGCTCGCGAATATAACGTTGGCTGTAAATCTAACGGAAACTTGCATCTTGCGTGTAATTTCAATGGAAAACGAGTTCTTTTCTGTTACTATGATTGCAAGAGATTCAAATGCGAAAACTGCAGCAAAAGTTCGACTTTTCTATTTTTACTTTAAATTTAGAGCTCATCAATAAAATCAGAATAAGCTTAAATAGATTCCATCGTATTTTATTAATCGACTCTATTATCTTGAGGGGTCAATCGATAGCCCGAATAAAAAATGTATCAACGACCCTCAATCTCCGATTACACACCGCCCTAGTCTGGTGTAAGTCTATCTTAGAATTGAAGCGATCGTCCCAGATCTTTCTGCAGGTGTCCCGTTTCCAAGTTGCAACAGTCGGCACACCATAGATCGATTCACACGGGTCGATTTCTTGCCTATTTTTAAGCATTGATGCAGTCGCTGGTGGCGGATAAGAAAATTGGAGGATGGTCTCTGAGAGCAGAGTGTGGGTGGAGTAGACGCTTTTTCCATTTTTCTCGAACCAAGTTTGCGACGAGCACCCGACTATAACGCGTACATAACTGCTGTATAAGGTTTCGAGAGCGCGCGTTCCATTGGAAGGGAAAAGTTTGCATTTTTACGAGGTTTTCCCTCTTTTCGTCGTCGTGCTCTGCTCGTTTTCCTACGTCGGCCGACCCGCTCGAATTCCTGCGTGACAATTTATACGAAAAGTGTTTTTCCGCCCCCTAAAATCCTCCCCTGCCCTTCATCCACGATCAATCCTCTTCTGACTACCTCTCTTAGCTCCTTATACCTTTTTCTATATTTCTTGGTTTCTTTATTTCTGTATTTCTTATAGCTTGGTTTCTCTCTTTTCTTCTTTTAGTTTCACTGCTGGAATTTTTGCGTCTCTAAGCATTTTACATTTTATTTTATATTTCCGTCTTGTTGGGTATGAATATCGAATGTACATTCAACTCATTGTCAGCATATGTAAAACTTGTATAGGGGATTATCTTTCTGCAGCTCCGTTTTCAAAGATTTTTCCCCGACAGATTTTTTAAAATACATTTTTCAACCTTATTTCCCTCTTTCTTTTCAGCCCTTTTTAAATCCCCTTTTTGCTAACTTCACTTCCAAGCTGTATTTCAATTCAATTCAATTCAATTCAATTCACTTGCCTTCTCTTGCAAAAAAATGTCCCTACCCTATTTTCTTCTTATCCTATAATCTTCTTTTTCCACCCCTTTTTCAATCAGCCGGGTGTAGTCATTTGAGAAAATTTAATTTTATTAAACTGTCAATGTTTTCATTTATTCATCAGTAAATTAAATTTTGTATTTGGTACTTATTTTCTATTATGAAAAGGTGGAAAAAGGGGTTGGAAAAGTGATTGAGAAAAAGGCGTTTGAAAAGATGGTTCGGAAATGGTGGTTTTGAGGGGTGAAAAAGTGGATTGTAAAAGGGATCTGAAAAGGTACTTGGAGAAGGAAAAAGCTAGGACTCTACTAACATTATTTAAATTCGATTATTTTCTCCTAAATTATTATCAGACTCTTATTGCTTTTCTTCAGAGCCAATTTTGTCTTCGCCAAACCATACTATGCACGTTTCAACATAAAATCTAACACAAATTTTAGAGTTCTACTAGAAATACCATCAAATTTGAATTTTCCGAACGATTTCAAGTGAGATGGATTTCAATGTAGTAAAACTGCACCGTATCTGAAACTGCAACCAAGTTGAGGAAACATCAAAGGCTCTAAGTGGTAAAATCTAAATTTTACTGAGGAAGCAGAAAACGTTATATCGTTTAAGAAATTCTCTTTTGAGGTTTCTTTCAAATTGAAATATATTGTAGAGGATTTAAAGAATTGTATGTGAGTCACAAAAATTTGATTTAAATTGGAATATCTACCTTTTCAATATTTATTTATTATAAAAATATCCATTGTATTGTAAGAATATTAAAGATATTATTTTAATTTAAAGAAACCGCTTTTTGAGTTGATGAATAGTGAATTGTGTAAAAAGAAAAAAAAAGAAAGAATAATTGGAAATACTAATTTTTAAATATCCACCAATTAAAAAAGATCCATACTATTTTTTAATAGATTTTATAAATATGATCTTTGTAAATAAACAATACAATATCATATTTCGCTTAACTTTAATAATACCATTTTGCATAAAATTAAGTAAACCTACTTTTGCCAACACTCATTCATCTCCAATAGATCTTTCAAGGTATTCGTGCGAGTCTGTTTTCTAATTAAATATTCAATCAAGGAAGGAACCATCCTTCATTAAAATCACACTGAAACTCAAACGAATTCTTGATTTAATTCTCTCAGCCTCCGCTCGATTGACTTTGTGAGATTGAGTTTCAATTTCCTGAGGCAGTCTTTCGATATGCTGTGCGGATTTTTCACGTCAAGTCTAAACTTGGATAATCCTAGCCGGAAGGGCACTAATAGGTAGAGTTGTTCTGGCAGTGGGTCGGAAAGTTGTACGAATCTCATCGAAGTAAATTTAGAGCCAGGTCACGTCGCGAATAAATCTTAACCTACGCGCCCGATAATGCCCGGCTGGTCGTATTAAAACCGTCGCACCCCCATGGAAGTTGGTAGGGGCACTACAACGTCGACAACGTTTTCTGGATGGCAACGGCAACGACAACGACAACGACAGCGACAACGAGAACTTGGAATCGTAACTTTAAATTGGCTATCGAACGCTACATAGCTTCTTCATCGTGGTCTAGGTACAGGGTATCGAGCAAAATGACCCCCGAGTGCTATCATTTCTCCACGAGTTATTACCTCTTCGGAGACTCGGAGAATTTCGCAAACTTCCGTTGCATTGTTGTAACGAGCTATAATATCTGCTCGAACTTCACCCGCTCAGCCACCGAACTATCGAATGTTAAGTTTTCGATCTTACATCCGGTTCTGACCTCCTCAATATCTCGCGAACATCATTTCTCATTAGCTCAGTGAAAATCCAATTTCCTGAACTTTGTTTCATCTGAAATTTATCAGACTTTTTCTTGCATTCTTACTGAATCAGAGGACTGCACGATATCCGCGTTGAAAAAACTTTTAGTCCTGATTTCAATAGGTTTTTGTTATGGAAAAATGAATGTGAAACTTTTAAATCGATATCTCGATTTGTTTTCGAAATATGGATTTTTTTATATAAAAACTAGGGGTGCCATTGTGAGCACACATTCTCATCACACTTCGCGCGCTTGCATTCGTTTACCAACCTTCATCGATGTTATATACTTTTATTTAAATTACTTTAATTTCAAATTAAGAAGAAAACTAATTTACTTAAGGTTCTATCGACCTTAAGGTCGATAAGACCTTTAAGATAAGACTTTTTTAAGACTTTTTGATACTTTCCCTCCCCTTCCCCCTTCCCCCTTCCCTAACTCCCACAATTTTCATATTTGTCTGGTTAAACGTGGACCTTTACTACTGCATCTCTGTGAATGACCACACATTGACTTACACTACTAATCACCAATTTGCCTCTATTTCAGAAAAATTGTACTACTACTTTCTCTCTCTGATCAGGACATTGGCTGACTAAACGTGAATATTTTCTACTGTATCCCTTGTGGCTGACAATACACTGACCTATACTACTATACGCTGACCCAGTGGCTGATCACACATTGAATAATATTACTGAACGCACTCCCTTCTACAAGATTATCCCTAATTATCATAATTATGTCGGACTAAGGACTTATAAGACCTTAAGTCTCATCAAAGACAAATAATTGTGTTCTTATAATTTTCTCTGTATCACGCGTTATTTGACTAAAAATTTGAATTTTCGATTTTTCAAGAAAATTAAAAAAATTGTTACATCAGTCCTGTAGGGCGTTCGAAAAGATATATTTTTCATTCTTTGACTATTTTTCATATCGTGCATTATTTGGCTTTAAATTAAATTTTTTTTTCAAATTTTCAAAATGCTCTAACTTTTTTAATTTTCATCATTAATTGCTGTCCAACGAACTCGGCCTTTATTTTAGGACACTAAAAGAGATACCAAAGGCCAATCCAATCGGTCAATTCCTTTGAAAGTTATCGTGAACGAAAAATAAAAATCTACACACAGAGAGACATTGTGGTAAAACCGTGTTTTTTGGGTTCAGGGGGTTACAAAACGTGAATATTTTACAAAAAATGGGGGGGGTAAAATTGTACACAAATATAATAACATTTTCTGATGAGAAAAAAGGATTTTTTTATCAGAAAAGCGAGTCTGAACAATGAAAAGAGGGTCAGCGTCAGTAGTATAGGTCAGTGTATTGTCAGCCACAAGGGATACAGTAGAAAATATTCACGTTTAGTCATCCAATGTCCTGAAAATTCGAGGGAGATTTCAGATGAGGGTTGATGGGTATTTGTGTGGAGAAAGTAGGGTTGAGGGGGTGTCAATAGTACAATTAAATATGTGGTGAGCCACTGGGAGAAAGTAGTAAAGATCTACGATTAGTCAGACCAAACCTGATAATTTAGGAATGATATTATAGAAGGGAGTGGGGCGGAAAAGGATTAGGAATCATAAACAGTAGTATAAGTCAACGCTTGGTGATCCAATGAAAGAAAGTAGTAAAGGTTCATGCTTAGTCCGACATAATTATGATAATTAGGGATAATCTTGTAGAAGGGAGTGCGTTCAGTAGTATTATTCAATGTGTGATCAGCCAGAGAGAGAAAGTAGTAGTACAATTTTTCTGAAATATAGGCAGATTGGTGGTTAGTAGTGTAAGTCAATGTGTGGTCAGTCACAGAGATTCAGTCGTAAAGGTCCACGTTTAACCAGACAAATATGAAAATTGTGAGAGTTAGGGAAGGGGGAAGGGGAGGGAAAATATCAAAAAGTCTTTAGGACTTTTGTGTTGAGATACCTCGTAAAACTGACATGATGGAGCAATTTGAGAAACAGATTTGGTCTTAGCACGCCACGAACCTTCGACTTCACTTATAGAGGTCTGTAGGTCCGAACAGAAGTTTCCATTTGTCGGTTTGTGTTATAGTAAAAGCAATCACAGTTGATGATCTTAATTCCAATGCTACCTGCTTCGACTTCTCCCAATTAGATCTGCTCAAGTTTAAACGCTTTCGAATTACATGTGTCAAATTTCAATCGATTTCAAATTGCATTTATCTAAGTTTGATTGCTTCCAAACTCGAAACTTTGGAATATATAGACAATTCGTGTTGAATGCATCAAATATGAAATATTCTCGAGCTCGCAAGAAAATACAAGTAATCAAAATTGGTAAATCATTTTATTAAAAGCTTTTTAAAAATACCGAATTTAATATATTGAATTTATACCGCTTTCATTTAAGAATTTTTAATCCCGTTTGGATCTGAATTCACTTTTATGTCAGAGCTATTTTACGAGAGAGTAAAAATTTTATTTTTATAGCCCGGAAGTTTATATAGGAAAAGTATAATGAACAGAGAGATCAAGAGTGAAGTTTTGGAGAGTGCAAAGACCTTTAGTACTCGTCGATGATTTTGGAAACTTGGAAGATTAGGGGAACTTTCTCAGATTCCACGAATTCCAAGAAATTCCGGGAAATCCGAACGATTTTAGGTAACCGACCCGGCTATTATACGCAAGCCAACCCGATCTAAAAGTTTCGTCTGCTTGCAAACTGTTACTTCCAACACGACTATAACTGCGGTACTAAAGCCACCTTCATCTTTCTCTCTTATCCACTACCCAGACCATTCTCCAAGTTAGTCTTCCAAAAGACATGTGTAGGCCGTGCGCTGCCATTTAGGGTCGAAAAATAACTTCTTTCAATTTTTAAGTTTTTATCGGCCATAAAAAACAACCCCTGACACACTACTTTTCATTTCAAACACGCCAAGTTCCTGTAAATCGAATGGAGACCCTCATTTTTTATCTCGATTCTCATGGAAAAGAAATTTTTACATTTATAACATAAGATTATTTCAAATTGAAAACATTTCCACCTCCCTTTTCCAAGATACTTTTCCCACCACCTTTTCTCACCCTCTTTTCTTATTTATTAACTTATTTATTCTTGAAGTAAATTAATTGAATATAACCATCTCATTCATCAAATTACGTTCAGAAATTAATACTATTTCGTAACCTTTATTTAATTTCACCATTAAAATAAAAGGACTGTTCTTTTTATTCTTTTTATGATCTGTCGTGTCAACTCACGCGAGGTTAAAGAGAAAGACGTGACGCCTTTTCTGAACGGCACTACTTACCACCGATTGTTCCCGTTTAATTAGCCCTCACCTTCCCCCCTCCATTTTTTCATGCCAAAACCAGTTGGCCAGACGCCAAGGACAAAAAGAACTGGATCATAATAGTTTGTTCTCCTTCAATAAAAACATGGCGCGTCGCCGATTTTTAATTACGCGAGGCGACGTTGCGCTTGCTCAGGAGTGAAGAATAGAAGGTAATATAAGGGGATAATATAGAACGCATATAGCACACTCTGTATTGCAAATTACGAATAACCATAAGTTTATGGTAATACTCCACTCAACCCTTTGCCTTTGAATTTGTTAAGACTTTAAGGATAATAAAAGCTCACTGCTGATGTTTTACGACATCATATTAATCTAGAAACGCTTCTAGTAATTTTGCATTGTAACTATACGTTAATAAGAGCTGATATGATCCATTAAGGGACTTTGATGAAGTTCATTTATTTGTAGATCGTAATCCACTCTTTATGAATCACTTCTCGGTTGAATTACTTGGCTTAAAATTTCTTTATTATCTATATTATTATCCTGAACTTACAGAAATTCTTTAAAAAAGAAAATATCCCTGTTAGAAATCTAATCTTTCTTCACTCGAAAAAAATTTTTACATTCTCATCATTTTAGGAAAGAATTGTTTGAAATTCTGTGCGTTTGAAAAAGGTGTGAAACTGTGCAAGTTTCGGAATTATTATTATACTCCTTTGTTGCAAACAAAATGAGAATTCAGCAATTAAAGTGCTTCACATTTCTCTACCTTTCGTGTTAAAAATGACGGAGGTGAAATTAAAAACACCACTCCAAACTTTTGAAGCTGGGATCTTGAAATGAATTTACGTAATTTTCACCTTTGAGGTGTTTCATTTAATTTCTTTGTAACCAACTTTTGTATTAATTCTCAAGAATACTTCTGTCCCGAGGTAACGAAATGAAACCCTTGCTTTGACAACGGCTATGTATTTTCAAAGGGAATATATTTTTTGAGCTGTAAATCTTTAACTTCAAAGAACTGACACACTTAGAGTGGAAAAATTTCTTAAACCTTGTTCTCGAAACCCCTTTTTCAACCTTTTTTTTAATTCCCTTCTTCAAACCTCTTTTCAAAGAAACTTACAATATAATACTTTACAATACTTTTTTGTTCAACACTTTTTTTTTCCAACCCCCTTTTCCTAACTCATTTCCATCCATATTTTTTAACCATGTTTTCCAGCCCTCTTCCAATCTTATTTATCAACCACGTTTAAAAGGAAAAATCTTATAGACCAAATCTAAAATCGCATTTTTAAGTATTTCGATAAAAATAAAATCTCTCTTAATTATTTCTTGATCTATTTTTCGACGAGGATTCTACATAGGCAGCAAGGGTCGTTTATTTTCATATTAAGATTTATTCACCGAGTTTCATTTCGTGTATCTAACTTGAAGCGAGCAATTTCTCGCTACGTCAGCAAGTTTTTTCTTGGCCTTTTTTTTTATGATAGCTCGACAACCTCAAGAGAGACGTATCCCGAGGGCTCATATTTCCGCGATTTACTCCGCACGTACTATTCTCCTTCTATGTAGATACCTATATGTTTTCGCAGCTCCTGCCCCGGGCAGTGACCATCGCGATAAAACATCGGAAACTGGCGAAACTCGGGTCTAATCTTGGCGGCGATGTTTTACCCCAACCAGCAACGTTCTCGATTCGACGGAGCGCCTCGTAAACTCACGAAAGATATCGCCGTGGCGATTAGACCCTCGTCGCGAGAACACAATTTTCCTGCTCTCCCATCGAACATTGGAGACATCTCGTTACTCTCCTGCAAACAAAGAAAAAAAAGGGAGAAGAGCAGGCAATTACGATAACGGAGAATGAAACCTTAGGAACGTGTGGTTCATCTGTCTCCAACTCGAAAGGACAAAACGAACGATACTGAGTTTCCAGTACGAGTTCGACCACTGTATTGAGATCTATTATCGATTTTTAGACTTTTTAGATCAGGCGAATTTGATCCCAGGCGAGTTGAGGACTCGGAAAATGAAGAAAAAGGAGGGAAAGAAGGAAATGAACGAAAGATAAATGAGAGGAAGATATGTCTTTTATTAACCTTTCGAGGTCGGAGTGTTCTTATCTTTCGAAAAATAGATCGGATTTGTTTCCATCTTTTCCTCCTTCTACCCATTTTCCTTAGTTTTCAGGAATTCGACCAAAAAAGTGATAAAAGACGATAGATGAAAAGAAGAGAAATATCTTTATAGATCTTTGAGGTCAAAGTTCTTTTATTCTTTGAATACTGGATCTGATTTCCTTCCAGTTACATACCTTTTCCTCAACCTATTAAATTTTCCTCACTTTTCACAGAGAGGTTTCCCGAAAGAGCAGAATAATGTGGCATGAATAATAACTGTTATAAACTAATACAGTAATTTTTAATTTTACTTTAATTACTCGAAATTCTGAAGCAGATAACGTTTTTCCCTCTTTCATTTAGATTTAAATCTAATAAACTCTACATTTGAAAAAAATTTTGAATTTTAATCGCATCTCTGTGAATTGAAGTGGAACCATTTTCAGCAAGTGCCTGGAAAAAAGAGAATAAAAGGACAACAAAGAAGTGTGGGTAAATTTAATCACCGCAAGGACGGATTTTCTTTCGTGGCCTGAATTTATATTCTTACCCAATTACAAATTCAACAGAATTTCAATGAATTATGTTTCGAACAATTTTTAATATATTCACCTTTTTTAATGTCACCTAAAACCCGTGCAGAAATTTTTATTGGGCTCTGACAGGATCCTGATCAGTTTTCCCTAACTCTGGTGTGGCCCTAACCAGCCTAACTGGCAAGGCCCACACAAGGCTTGTAACGCTTTGGCAGAATATTGCCCTAAGTAAGGAAAACTGGCCAGGGCCTTGCCAGTTTACCCAAAAAGGCCCTAGTAAATACCCCGTCTAGGAAAAACTGGTCAATACGCCAAAAACTATTCTGCGGATTCATTATTTGCAATATATGATTATTAAAATATTTAATTTTATTAAAAAAGTCCTATTACAAAAAGAGGTATTAATTATATAGAAACAATAAGTGATTTTAAGAAATTTTATAAAAATTTCAAAATAGTTCACAGAAGGTTCAAGATTTTAAGGAATTTAAGGAGATTTCAAGACATTTTAAGTGATTCTAGGGAATTTAAAAGGATTTTAAGTTATTTCCCAAGATTTCCTAAAGCATTTCAGGAGAATTTAAAGCGATATAAATAGATTTCAAGTTATTTTAAAGTATATGTAAAGAATTCAGAAATTCAGGGCAGTTCCAAGATTTTAAATCAATTTACATATTTTGTTAATTTTTTCAAAGGATTTTAAATGATATTGAAAATTTTTTAAAGATTGTAAAAGAACTTCCAATAATATTAAAATATTTTTATCGAAAATAGAAATGTCGACTAGGGTCTCGTCAGAACCCTATTTTAAATAGGGCTAATTGCGACAATTTCTGCACGGGAATAAGATAAAAGATAAAAGTGAAGAATAGCAAAAACAAATTTCGGCCAATTAAGCGTTTTAAGACATTTAGAAAAATTTACATGATTGTTTACCTTTTCGAACCTTGTCCCCAAAACTGGTTACCAAAACTTTTCCCGACCCCCTCTTTTTAAACCTCTGTTCTAAACCACCTTAATGAGCAATAAACTCAATGAACTAGAAAATAACAAACGAAAATCCACAAAATTGATTTTACACAAGGTCTGATACTCCTCCGTGTCCTGAATTTAGATCGCTATCCAATTCCAATCCACTTTGCTAAAGGTGCAATCGTGTAAGAGTAATTATTTGAATATACTTTTGGCTCTCTTTTGAAATTGAAGTGCGTCAACATTGAACCAAAATCGAAGTCGCCTATAATACTCTATACGGTATGTAGTGTCCACTTCAGTACACAAAATGGGAAAAACCACTTCGATATCTGGTTTCAGATCCTTTGAGATTTATACAAAAGGGATTCTTGATTTCATTCAAGATACAGGTCCATTTACGAGATTGCTTCTGAATATGTCCCATGAACACGAATCTTCCTCTGCATTCCATGCACACTCGAAAATACGTCCTGTGGTAACTGCACTAGTATCCAGGTTCATCCGTACACGTAGATGGCTTAAAGTGGAAGATAATTGGAGAACCATGCGGCACTCTCGGACAGGCGATCGTTTCCCTCTGTTCCGTGGTCACTGTCCTCTCAACTCTCGAGTTTCTGAGGAAGGGGTGAAAGGGGTGCAAAAGGGCTGGATGTGAAACAGAAGGAGGTTCGAGAACCTATCGATCCTGTGCCACTGGCTCCGTTGGTTGCCAGCGAGCTTATACTCTGGCGACTTATTGCAACGACTAGTTGCCGAGTCGTGTAACACTCTCGAAAACTAGTTCGAGTGAATAATGGCCCGGAACAATGCGAAACCTCTGGAATCGCGAGCCTAAGCTCCATGAAAAGCCGTCTTTGATAGTTTCCAGAATCCTCCTCTAGACTTCTTTCCCTTACTTCCACCCAGAATCAGATCCACACAATGCTTAGGGCAGTGACTCTTGAATTAAGAGCGAGTCGATGGAGCCACTTGAAAATTTTCAATTATTTGGTATTGAGATCAGATTTGCTCTTCGAAGAACTCACAGAAGTTAGTGATGCATATCGATTCGAGAAATACTCATGATCGATCGATATCAAGCGAAATCATTCGAATTCCTTTAAAAAGAGATTTGTAAAAGCTCGGAAAAACTTCTTTATGTAAATAACATTTTCAGGGTGCACAGTCTTCCCCTTTTTAGGGGAATTCCCCTTTTTTTAAGAATTTCCCCTTTTTTCCCCTATTCTTGACAATCTTCCCCTTTTTCCCCTTTTTTCATTGAAAATATAATAAAATATTTGAATTACGCGGAAAAATTCTCTTCGCATGCGAGCGCACATGTCCTAATGCAGTTTTTTTGCTTTTTAAATATTTTTTTCATAATGAAAAAATACAAAAAAAAATTTTTTCATAATTTTAACTTTTTTCACATAAAAATTCATAAAAAATTAAATTTTTGAGATAAAGTGAAAATATTTTGGTTTTGTACTTGCAAGATAGTATACTTTTAAGAAAAAAATAATTTATAATGATCCGTCTAAAAAACCATATTTATTTTGATGATTGAAGTGAGCAGTTTTTGTGAAATTTGTAAAATTAAAGAGGTGAGCGTTAACATGAAATATGACACTAAAAATTTTTTTTTTTAAGAAACTTTTAGACATTAGACATTTTCGTGAAATAATCACCCTATTTCCCCTTTTTTGAGCTCATTTTACGCTGTGCACTGCATTTTTTAAAGTAAATAACATTTCGCCAACAATTCAGCAGGTAAATTAAGTTAGAGACTTTTATAATTTCACATCCCTTTCACTGCTAATGGCTGCCGAAATCACGCTCGGCGTCAGAAACCCTGTGAAAAAAAAGTTCAAGAGCATCGAAAAGAAATTCTCATCTCGTCACCGGACAAGTTTAGTAACGAACAAGTTCGTACAGGAACAGTAACCTGAAAGTTTTACCATTCTGTTGAGCATGACAGAGAAGCGAAGTCGCGAAGCAAAAAAAGTGAATGAGACTCTTGAAGATGTGGAAGGTTGGGGGCGGATGAAGCGTGGACGACCGAAAAGAAAAAAGAATGAAAGGGGAGGAGGTACAGAAAAACGAATCCACCGGATGAGAGAGAATAGAAAGGAATAGAAAACGCATTTATTCAGTAGAGGTTTTGCTATGCCATAGGATTCTGGGTTTGGTGATGGATAAGGGAAAGGGGAGAGAGGGATGGGTATGATGTCGATGAGAAGTGTCTGTGAAGAGGCTCGAAAGCATGCAGATTCTCCAAATGCGCAGTAGTTTCGCGCAGTGTAGTGGAATACTTTGCAAAAGTTGGGAGAACGTAGTTTGCATACGCATTAGTGGCAAAGAACCGTGAATTTAGAAAGGAGAGATACGTTTCTAGTAAGAGTCCTGGTTTCCTAAGACCTTGAAATTACATTAAAAAATCCTATAGACTGGATCTCGTTTATAAAAGTTGCTTCTCGAGAAAAGGGAGTAAGATGCAGTTAACTTGATAAATTGAATGGGACAGTGTTACTTTATATCTGCATCTATTTACCCTGGCAGAGTAGATAAATTTGTATTCATTTATCGGGTTAAATAAAGTTATCTCAGACAGTACAATAAAATTGTTGCATTTTTTAAATTTAAAACGAATATAGCATATTGAATTGGATATTCCTCGGGACTAAAACCAGAGCGGAGTTATTTGAAAATTGGATTATAAGTTCACCTCTAATTAAATCAATGCCTGTTAAAGTTTTAATATAAATTCACGAAGAAGATTAATTTTTAAATCGAATTATCAAAGAAAACAATGCAGAGAGCTTTATAAATAAATGATTAATCAGTCAATTATTCAAAAAGGGAATAAGAACGAGTTTATCCTTTGTTTCCTTTTACGATTGTTCTTCTTGTGATTTTTCGATTCCCATCCTAGAGAGTATTCTCAGCTGAATAGTCTGCCTTTGACGTCCGTAGAAGAGCGGAAAGGACAAAAACTCGCGAAAAAAACTTTATCCATCGAGAACAGAAGTAGTTTTCTTCGAAGTACAACAGCTCGACATAATGGGGTCATTAGGCCTGACCTAGTAATTTTAGGACGATTCTAGGAGATCTCTAGAGACGAGGTGGAAGAGTATTTTTTTTTGGTTTCGAGTGGATACAGGATTGTATAAACTTGATTGTAGATTAGTCTTTTTCAAAAAAGGAAAGGAACGTATGTTTTCCTTCATAACTTTTATCTCTGAATAATTATCGGGATTTATCTAAAATTCCTTAAATTATGAAACAAGCGAGTTTATAAATTTCACGTAGTACATAGTATCAATTTTCTGAAACTATTTATTAGTTCTATCGCGCTATTTTGCATCCCCAAATTATCCAACTTCCATTCCAGGAGGTATTTCTCTGCTTTAGTTTCCGGTTATGTGTCCAAATTGCGATCGGCACGAGATCGTTTGCGAGAAGCGTTTCACTACAATGTAATTGTGGGATACCGCCAAATTTTCAGACTCTGGAACAAGCGAGGACTCAGTAAAGGGCAATTGAAATGCGGGAGACGAGGAGTGGGAGATTTGCTTTTTCTCCCGAAATCTCTCTCCCTCTCTCTCAAAACCCAGATAGCCAAGCGGACGTAGTGAAGTGCCCAAATGTTTTCCTTCCGAGTTCAGAATTGCTGAGCGAACCCTAATTATCTCTCTCCGGTATTCCCTCTAGTTTAGAAGAGAACCGAGGAAATTGTCTGATATTCATCCTAAAACTCTTACCTGAGATCTTCAGAAAATTGCATTTCTGGCATTATAATTTTATCATTGTTCAGAGAGAAGGAGGAGTTAATAAGAGATTATGGAAAAATGTCTAGGATTGAATTAAAATATGATGAAGTTAAGCCTGTTAATTATTGAAGAAGTTTGAAAGTCATTCATTATTCAACTCGGATTTTAAAACTGAACTGCAGACTGAAATTTAATTTAAAATGTTAGTTTCAATCTAAGAAAAAATCTTCCAGAAATTGGCTATATTCTTTTTTATTTTATTTTCCTCTGTAAAGCTGATAGGAGCTTACCTTTTCTAAATAAAAACTCAGTACACGTGACTATATAATCTTCCTTTTATTAAGATGTCTGATAATACTTGCTTTTTCTACTAAAACTGCAGCTGTAAAACCATAATTTTTATTTATATATGTACATGTATGACTATAATGTTTATACTACTGAAAATTAAAGATTCTCGTTTCTGACTAAAAATATTCTTTTTCACATAAATTCTCAACTACATTGTCTGACAATGATTGTCTACCTCCACTTATGTACATTTTAAAACAAACTGTCTGACCATAACTGAAATTTCCACTTAGAATTCAATTCTCTTGAAACTCTCTTTCCTGCTAAAATATTTTCCTGTTTGACCATACACACACTCTTTCTACTTAAAACTAACAATTTCGCCTAATCTTTTTCTCGTAAAAATACATTCTCTTCGTCTTTCATTTTCTTTCTGAAATAAAAGGAGATATTTTCTCTCTTCACTGAAAATAGACATATGTCTGACTCCAGCGGACTGTTCTACTGAAAATGTCAGCCTGAATATATACCCTCTTTAATAATTTTTTACAAATGAAAATTCTTATGATATATAAGAGTGACGCTAATTAACTCTCTGAATTAAATTTAATGAGATTCAAACTTTCGGTGCATTCGTTAATAATTGAATTTTGCCCTTGCGAAAGCTGTTTAACTTGTTAACTTGTTAAAGCCCCTTAACTCAAAAACAACAACTAAATTTATGTTTTAGAGCGTCTACAATTTACTGGGTGAGACGCTGTCGAGACTGCAGCAGTACGCGGAGGCTGAGAAGTGGTTTCAAGCGAGTTTAGCCAGTCAGCCAGACCACGTGCCTGCCCACATCACTTACGGGAAGCTGCTAGCACGAAACGTAAGTTTGACCAGACGGATAAACGCATGGTCTTACGTCACTAAGACGACCAGCATCTCTCTTCTTCTTTCGTCTTCTTATCGACAATCCACCCTACTTCAAATCCTTCCCTGCCACCCTCTTCTTATCTTCTCCTGCCACCATTTCTTGAACGTGGTCTTCGACAACTTTCTAGCTCCATTCTCTCCTACTCAGGTAGGAAATGAAATTTCTTTCGAGATCTTTCTTTTCAAGGCACGATGAAAGTGGAGAAAAATGTACTTCCGCGTGGATGGATTATTTTTAGAATTAAAGTCAACTCTTGTCCCGCATTTTATTCAAGATGAAAAAAGAAATTTGGTATTGTACTCGTACATGTGGAACTGGAAAGTTCACTGGAATTTTCGTGGAATTTTCAAGGGATTTCTATTCAGCTTCGAGAGAGTTTGAGCTTTTAAATATCTAAGATTCATCTTAGCATCTTTTCAAAATTACCCGAGTAAAAAAGTCACATTGGGATCCCCTAAGTTCTATAATAGCTTCTGGATGGTTGATTTTAATATGAGGATGAAACTTCACCATTTTTTGATATTCAAAATCCTTATCGATTGAGCATTGCCAATCACTTACAAACAATAGCCATGTAAGGACTGTGATTTTATGTAAATTTGGTCTAACTAAACTCGCACTGTTAACAATTGGCTTGTTCAACGATCTAATCACGCTTGATGTTTGCCTTGCAGTCCAGTCGTGTTTTGGAAGCTGAAAGGTGGTTCCTGCGCGCCAGGAGATTAGCTCCCGAAGACCCCAGCGTACATTATCATTACGGTAAGGACAACAATAGCACGTCAACACTGCATGTTCTTCAATTAATTAACTTTACCCTATTGCTTTGATATTTTGCTTCCTAGCTGTGTACATTAATTAAATGTAAATGTACATCAGGAGATTAATTAATAGAATGCGTCAACCAACCTAGCACTCTTTATTTGAAACTAGATTTTTATATTCATGTTTTTATATCACTTTTACTATCATTTTTCGAAAATTTTTGTTTTTGAGAGATTCAAATCAAGGGTTTGTAAATGTTCCGAGGTATTTAAAGGACGTAGTAAAAAAAACGAGTTCCACAGATTGTCTATATTCTTTTTCATTTTGTTTTCCTCTGTAAAGTTGATAAGGGCTTATTTATATATATAAACTCAGTGCACCTGACTACAATCTCATCTTTTTATTATTGTGTCTGACTATATTGCAATTTTCTACTGAAATTGAAATTCTCAAACCATAGTGTTGTATTTTTTATCTACATGTCTGACTATAATGTTTTATACTACTGAACAATATAAATTCTTGTTTGATAGTAAAAATCCATTATAACTTATAATTTTGACTTTTCTGTATGACTATAACCATACATTTTCACTTGTCGAATTTTTGTAGCAGAATGTCTGACTCTGACATTCTTTTTTCACTTATTATTTAATAGATTATATTAGAGAATTGCACCTAGATATCTGGTGCTAACAGTATTTTTTACTTGCACGTCTGACTTTATTTAACCATTTTTCTGAATATTACAATGTCTGCCTATAACGGGAATTTCTACTTATAATATAATTCTCTTGAAACTTGATTCTCTTTTAATGCACATCAGACAGCTAATTAATTGAAATCAAGGATGATTAATGATTAATGATTAATGATCCTAAATATTAAAAATAGGTGATAAGAAAACGAGTTCCACAGATTGTCTATATTCTTTCTCATTTTGTTTTCCTCTGTAAAGTTGATAAGGGCTTATTTATACATATAAACTCAGTGCACCTGACTATAATCTTATCTTTTTATTATTATGTCTGACTATACTGTCTTTTTCTACTGAACCTGAAATTCTCAAACCATACTATTGTATTTTTTATCTACATGTCTGACTATAATGTTTTATACTACTGAACAATATAAATTCTTGTGTTTGATAGTAAAAATCCATCATCACTTATAATTTGGACCCTTCTGTATGACTATAACCATACATTTTCACTTGTCGAATTTTTATAGCAGAATGTCTGACTCTGACATTCTTTTTTCACTTATTATTTAGTAGATTATATTAGAGAACTGCACCTAAATATCTGGTGTTATCAGTATTTTTTACTTGCACGTCTGACTTTATTTAACCATTTTTCTGAAAATTACAATGTCTGCCTATAACGGGAATTTCTACTTATAATATAATTCTCTTGAAACTTGATTCTCTTTTAATGCACATCAGACAGCTAATTAATTGAAATCAAGGATGATTAATGATTAATGATTAATGATCCGAAATATTAAAAATAGATGGTAAGAAAACGAGGTATCGAAAACACATTATATATTAATACAGTGAAAATATTTATGGGGATTGAAGAGATACCCTTTTAGCAATAGAAATATCAAAAATTGTCTAGCAGGTTCAGAAGAGAGTTTTTATATGCACATACAAATACAATTTAAATGCCCTCACACATCAATTGAATATATTTCGGCTTCGTTAAACATTCATATTTGTATAAGTAAGTAAACAGCAAATCGAAAGAAATATTATCCGCTTTGCTTGCTCAATTAAATATTGAATTTCTGCTAAATAAATAAACCTTCTTTATACTATAAACTTTCATTAAATATGCATTTATCTACAAAAAAATACGTCAATTCTTTTTCGAAGTATTTTACACGTCTACAGTAGAACTTTCATACGAACAGGGAATACATTTCTGTTATAAGATCCTTTTACTTTAAAGGGTGTGAATTTCTAATAGAAAGACAGCTTTACCTGACACTAGGGATCCCCATGCAAAGTGGAAACAGAACACTATAGACACTCTCGGTATAAATTTTCAAAGGTAGGATAACCTTTTAAGAAAAGAAGAAAGAACGCGACCGTAGAGTGTAAGTTTTCTTAAAATATTGGCAGTGCATCTCAACTATTGAAATATTCAAAAATAAGTATATTTCACAAGTATTTCTCTTTTTTCTTGCAGGTCTTTTTCTGACGTCGCAAGGACGTTTGACAGAGGCCGCAGAGGAGCAATTAAGGGCGGCTGAATTGTCACGTTCGGATTACGATCTAGCGGTGGCAGCAGCGTCGGCTCTGCGACGAGTCGATCGTCGCGAGGAGGCTGAACTTTGGTACAGACATGCAATGGGCCTCAGGCCCCACGAGGCCCGAAGTCACACGAACCTTGGAGCCATTTTGCATCTGAATGGCAAATATAAACAAGCAGAAGCAGCATACAGAGAGGCCTTAAGATTGCAACCAGGTGACGCCACAACAATGACGAACCTTCACAAACTCGCGACTCTTCTTGCGTGACCCCAAAAAGGCCCGAGATTGTTTTCAATCCGACGCTTTTCGCGTCCTGTACAAGTTCATCATCCCCTTTTTCATACCGAGGGGAACAAAGAGAGCGAAGGGTTTCGATGACAGACACAAACTGAACCCTCGTTCATTTCTTATGCAAGAGAAATCGATATCCGTTGGTATTCTGATACATATAAGCTGACGGAATATTCATCCGCGGAATTGCCGACGTCACTGATCGACTAAGACATCCGCTGTATGGAATGTAAAGAATAAAGCTTCCTTTATTTTTCTCTAAATATAATCTGGCTTCTTTATTTCACACTTTCCCTCGTTAAGGTTGTATTATTACTAGTTTTTTATAAAATATTTCGAATTATTTTTCGTTCTTTATTATAAAACTCATATCTAAACGAATCTCTTAATATTCAGTAAGTTTTTTTAAATTAATAAACAAAAAAATTACCTTGTTTGTTTATTTTCTATTGAAATAAATCAAATAAACAAATACCTAAATATTTTTTATAAAACATCGCTAGTTATTATTTTATCATTTTATATTTATTCCCTTTTCAAATTGTTTTTTCAAAAATCTGTATAAAGTTGTAAAACAAAGGATTAAACGATGCAGATACATTTTTTTGAATAATATTTACAACTTTTTATAGCGGTTATAAATTTTAAAATGAATTATTTAAAACTGCATGAAAAATTAAATTTTTTTACTTTTAAATTCTGTACTTGTATTTCATTTCTCTTATATATGAGATTTTACCTGAAATCCATTCATAATAAAATGAAAAAATGTAATATATTTTAACATATGTACATTTGAAAAATAAAGAGAAACTAAAACAGTAGTATTTCTTTTAATCATTGTCTAGAGAATACTATCAAAGGTATTTTTTAATGTAATAAAATTGAAAAACTTTACTTTTTATCATTTCTGTGAAAAATCTCTTTTGTAAAGTGATTTTGTGTAATAAAAGGTATAAAACGAAAATGAAAGAAGATTTATGAAAATCAAAAAAAGCAGAATAGGAAGCGTGAAAAATTGCAATGAATATTCACAAGTTGGGGGGTGAAAATCATCTTAATTGGATTGATTCGCATGGGATTATCTCCAGGCACACTTTGCCGCATCAGCGCGTGGCTTGCGAGATTTCTACAGATCCTTAATGCCACCTATATTCAGTGCCACTCGACCATTCTATCCAGCCCGAAGAGCTGCTCCATTAATATCGAATCTATTTGCACGAAGGTACCGACTGGAATATTTAAGTTTGCACTTTAAATCACGCTTTCGTGGGAGCGAACTCCGGCCTTGGACCACCTGTCGCTCGCGACACTCTCAAGGCAAACACTCGGGCTTGAACCTTTGTTCTTAAGTTACTCACCTTCGCCCTTCGTTATATAAGTCTAAGTCCTTACAGCGACAGATTTAAGGATACAGAGACTTCTTCCTTTAACAAAAAAGAACGAAAAGTATCTCGGGCTGTCGGAATACAATTAGTGAGAACAACTTTGGAGATGAATTCATTTTCCAGAAGACAGGGATTTAAAATAATAAATTAAAAAGAGATCTCATTCAAATTGGAGAATATAATAAAGCGGAGAAAATTAAAACTAAGGATTAAGGGGATCAGTCTTTGAGACTATAAAAACTGGGTCGGCTTAGATCTCTCAAGTTTAAAAAAAAATTTAAATAGCATAATGAAAAGGGGAAAAGATAATATAGATGATAATATAAGTTCTTGGATCGCTAAAGAAAACCATAGAAATGCATAGATGTTTAATGTTTATATAATTTGATATAAGACCATAAAAGACAATACAAGTATATATGTACATGTATATAAATCCATATAATTCTATAAAAGTCGATAGAAGGTAACCCCTCCCCTAAAATGATCATACAAGTCCATAGAAGTCCAAAAGAAGTTCATATAAGTCCACAAAGGCCTTTAAAAGTCCATAAATTCTAAAGAAAGTTATCAAAAAAAAAGTTTTGAAAGTTTCCAAAACCGAAAATTTGTATTTAATTACTAAAAGAAATTTACGCGGCATTGCCCGGGATGTTAAGAGATTTCATAAGATTTAAAAAATTATTTAAGAATTTTAAGAGATTTATAAAGATTTTAAGGAATTTCAAGGGGTAAAAAGACATTAGAGGATTTTAAAAAATTTCAGGACGTGCTAAGAGATTTTGATTTTAGGGATTTGTAAGGATTTTTAAAAGTTTAAGAGAATTCGAAGGTTTTCGTAGAATTTTAAGGGTTTCCAAGAGATTTTTATATTTAAAAAAAAATATCCTGGAATTATAAGGCAATTTAAAAAATTTTAAGGGATTTTAAGAGATTTTTATGATTTTTAAAAGATTTCCTGATATTTTAAGATATTTTTTAAAGATATTTTTAAACTGTTTTCGAATTTTTTAAATTAAATTTTTTCACAAATTATTTAATCAATTTTTTTAACTTTTTAAAAACATTTAAATTGCAAGAACATTTGGTTAAAATCTTTGAAATAATTTTAATTCTTTTCAAATCCTTAAAAATAAACTTTAAAATCCAGACGAATTTTTTCTCTAGAAAGATTCTCACTGAAAAATTGTTTTATTTAAAATAATTTATTTACTGAAACATAAATCCTAGGATATGTTTTTGCAAACAATATTTGATGAAAGAAAAATTCGTCTGAGTAGACGTCTGAAATTTCAGCCAAATCAAAGGAAGTTCATATAAATCCATAATGGTCTCTAAACTCTAAAAGTCCATAAAATGCAATGGATGTTCATAAGTGCTTTTATAAGTCCTTAGAAGTCCAAAAGAAGTTCACACGTGCATAATGCTCTATAAAAGTCCATAAACATCAATTATACTGTCTAACATGCTATATATTCAGTTCCTTATAATTGGACATTTAACGGACGTTATAATAATCCGATATAAATTGAAAAATTGCTGATTCAGAAGATCAGAAGTAAATTATAATTGCAAATAAAGTAGCTTGAGCCATTACATAACGAAAAGACAAAAGTTTATTATACGAATCTCTGCTTCATCCAACTGGCGCCGCGACTCTTAAATCCACAGATGGAGAGATAGCAGTAACAATTTCGTTCAAAGGACGTCGACCACGATTCCTTATCTTCATGGAAAGCGAGTTCCATATTCTATTACCGAACTGTGAGACTAAGAAAAATCTGAAAAGAGGATAAAGGGGAGAAATAGGGGGAAATAGGAGAAAATAGGGTTGATCGTTGGAAGTGAAGACTGAAGAAGAAGAAGAAGAAGTTGGGTGGAGAATTAGTAGATGTAGAATGTAGCAAACTCTAAACCACGCGCTAAAATTTCACCGGTGACGGGATGATAATTAAACTGGGCCGCTAATTAAAACGCCTGAGCAACCGGATGGCGAGAAGCGCCTTTTCGTCATAAATTATGTCAGCGGATATCCGCACGCGAAACGAATCGACTACGGCGTTTGTACATGCATGAATCACTTTATTGCCTCTGAATCGTGTAACGACCGTTCGTACAAGCATTACATACATTCAGGGAAAAACACTAGCTGAAAACACCTGGCTGGCTATCATTGCAAATAAATCTTTTCCCGCGAAATTTAGCGGCATTGCGACATTTTAATCGGTGTCTTTCAACTTGACGTGTTGAATTAAATTTTGTGAGCTTTAAATTTTCGTCAAAGAATTCCGAAAATGCCGCGGGGACTGGAGCGTTTAAAAAAGAACGTAAGCCTGTCAGGGTGATTTATGTTTCTAATGAATCCCATCAATTTTTGTTTATTTTAATTCCTCGCTCAGTATATTGGGTTTTAGAATTTCAGTTGATGAATGGACCGCGCGTGAATGAATTTTCCCTTGATAAAAAATTCCTTTCTTTTATTTTGTTGAGGGATTGGATTTTTTGACGAAGTTTACGTTTCTAGCGACTCTTTGTGCTATAAAAACAACAAAAGCGAAGAAATAGTTGTTTTTGTTTTCACGTGGGTTGGAGTTTAATCAATACAACGAAATGAAGAGTAAATAAATTTTGTTTTCTCGTTTATTAGATTTCTTTAAAAGAAAAGCAAATATATCTACTGGTAGTAAATATTAAAAAATCATGAGAGTTGAGATGCTTTTTACATTTAAGGGGAATTAAACTGGAAAGCAATTTGCTTTTAAAAGCTTTGAAATCTATAAACCCTTGACGTTTAAAAGTCCTCGAATCTACAGGCATTTTACAATTTAACACTTTCAATTCAGAGTCTACTTAAATCTTTTATGCATATTTTAACATGGAATAATTTCACCCTGCAAAATCAACAAGTTTCAGAACCGAAAATTTGCAGGCTTCTGTTTCGATTTCAAACTTTTATTATGCGCTTAAATTATTTTCTTTCGTTATTTTTATTCTGTAGAGTTGTAAGAAACTTTTTTACTAACTTTAAACGTAGGAAGTTGAAAACGAATGAAAACGCTTTTCTATATTTGAATATTTGAAATCAGAGTTTCTAGAACGCAGATCTCGTGAAAACTTTTCAGAAATTGACGCCCACATAATACTATGCAGGGGGGCGATTATGTAACTTTTCACGTTCACCTTCACGTTCACTTTCACGTTCACCTTCACGTTCACTTTTTGGTTTTCCACTTTTTGATTTTAACTTTTTCCAAATTCACGTGAATGTCAATTTTGACGTTTTAAACGTCATCAATGAATTATAAGAGGCTTGCGTATTTATTTCTTGTTCGTCGTTTTCGTGAAAAACTTTTAGTTCATCTGCAAAAACGATGAACAAGAAATAAATACGCGAGCCTGTTATAATTCATTGATGACGTTTAAAACGTCAAAATTGACATTCACGTGAATTTGGAAAAAGTGAAAATCAAAAAGTGGAAAACCAAAAAGTGAACGTGAAGGTGAACGTGAAAAGTTACATAATCGCCCCTCAGGTATCCCGGAATCTAGTATTCGGAATACTTCCTGCGAAATTTGAGACGAAAGTTAGCAGACTACAATAGAATGGAGACAATGGTGGAATAGAATATAATAGGCAGTGATAGAAATTCTACCGGTTATTACAAGTAGTTATTACAGTTTTACTAGTGGCTGCAGTTTCTGAGGTTTAAAGTAGGAGTCGTCATAATATACACATTTTGGCCCGAGTACAGCTTACATTTCGCTGTAATTTTATGCCCTTGCTATGGTGCCAAAATTACCTTTACAACCCAGACAGAGATTGTAAGGAATATTTCTATTTTAGTGCGACATGGGCTAGCGATACTTTATGTTCACTCTAAATTTCACTTAGTAAGCTTTTACTAATTGATTTAGTACGATTTAATTGATTTATTTATTGTTCTAATCAATAAAGGTCCATATAAGTCCATGGAAGTTCGCAGAAAATTACACAAGCACATCAAATTAATTCCAAGTAATCTACTGGCGTACAAATATATTATTTCGTGATAACTCATTAAAATATGTGATTGTGTAGTACAATTTCCTGCCCTATCAGTTGCACGTCCCACTAAGCATGGCAATGGTTATTTACCTGTAATTTCGTTTCTATCGTATTAACTCGTAATAATTTATTCGGTCGGATTTGATTCGTGAAATCGTATTAATTAATGCTCCTATAGTTCACCTACTTTTTTAAATCGATTAATTATCTTTGTAATTAAACCCTGTGCAGTAAATCTTACTTTTACAGTCGCTTTTACTGCAGTTTCGTTTATTGAAACTATTCACAAATACAGACAAATTTATATGAATTTCAATTGTGTCACGATTTCGGTAGGAGTGAAACAATTGCTGAAACGATTGAAACGAGATTGATATGATTATTTCAATATCACTTGATATTAATATATGAAATTTGAATCAAATGCATTCATATCACTTGATAATCAATTATATATTAGCAAATGTATTAATGTCCATTTCCAATTTCATAAAATACCCTATTCATTATTAACTTATTAAATCTAGAAAATCTTACTTTTACATGAATTTCTCATTGGTTTTACTCATCAAAGTATTACCGTCGTCCTTTTTCACCGATAATATATCCTGAATCGATTTTCGACTGCCCGAGTCTATGATCCTCAATTTAAATTAAAAATTAACTCGCTTAACGCTAATATTATGGATTCCAAACCAAACCACACAGCTTAATTAAGTGACACGACATTCCACTAAAAATACAATAAATTTTAATAAAGACATAATTAATGAAAATGCACTCATTTTATCACAGAATGAAGCTTCCCAAGCCCAAGAATGTGTTTCACTCTTTTATCAGAAATATTTGCATCTTCTGGTTGAATGAATCTCTAATTTAATTTATTAACACGTTCCTTTGAATGTCTTCCTTGTTAAATTGAAACACACTAAAGCCCAGAGGGAACTGGGGGAATTTATATCAATTTGCAGACGCGACAATATTAAATTTCTAATCATCAAAGGAGCAGAAAAAAGCAATATTTCACAAATCCTGATTTGCAGGAAGAGCCCGAAGGGGAAAAGCAATTCCGTCCCTTTTCGACTTCATCATCATTAGCGACTTGTTTGTTAAAATATGCTTCATGAAAATAAATCGAGGCGTGTCTTCTGGAGGTTTAGAGCTTCACCTCATGGGATATAAGGCTCCGGATGCAAAGTCGTTACAGCTCGTTCTCAGTGACCGTCCTCGGCGTTATTAACGCGAAATTACAAAGTTGCAACGTGACGTTGCCACCGCCTCCCCCTCCCCCTCCCACTCCTCAAATACCCATCCCCGTAAAGCTCAAGTTGCTTGTGCCGTGGTCGATATGCCTTCTCGAAATTCCTGTCACGCACAGGTTACCCTCTACGAGTCTACGGGACGTCGATTTCAGTGCGATCATTTTCACAGCAGTCAGCTTCAGGGATTGATCTAACAATAACTACATTGCCGAACGATGAAAAGAGAAAATGAAAATTGGATTATATAATAAGCGTAGATGGGATGAAATTTAGTTAATGTTTCCAAGAAGATATTAAGGTCAAGTGTACGAGTTACAGGAGGCATTAAATTGTCATATAGGAGTTTTGAAATTTAATTATGATTGTATAATGAGGGTTTAATAAGAGGAGAGATATTTGCGAGAGGTACGAGTTTACGAGATTTCAAGCGGAATGTTTATTTGCCTGTTTTGTTGTAGGGAATGTAATTTTGTACATGATGTCGTTAAAATTTTCAGTTTATAGTGTTGGCAGGATTTTCGAGAGAGGGATGGAGATATGTTAGAGAAGTGAAACAAGTTTTCCATGTGTGACGAATTAGAGGTCCATAAAAGTCTAATGAAAATGACCGAAGTCTGCGGAAGGCAAGGCAAGTTCAGGGCTGGCAATAAAAAATCATATAAGTCCATTGAAGTCTATAGGACTCCATAGGAAATTATCCATAGTGAAATTTATTCAATGACTAACATAAGAAATAAAATAAAATAAAATAAAATAAAAATGAAAATAAATACCAGCGGTTGAAAATTGACCCTACATTACTAAATTTCCTGTCGTGACTGACAAGCACGTTTCTATCTGCAATTTGTTTCTCCTCTAACCAGAGAAGTCTTCCTGATTAATATTTAATCCATAAACTTTCACATCCTGCTCTCTCGTAAATAAGTAAAGTTCCTCGAGACTTTGATGCTTCTCGTAACATGCGACGAAGTATAAAAAAAAATGATTGGACGAGCAGTCAAAGAAAATTTTCATCTGTCTAATGAAACGCGCCTCTGACTAAAATAGTAAAGCAAAAGTAATGAAGAAGGGTCTCTGGTAGCGTGCGACTCTTGCAAAAAGTTAGCCAGAACTTAAATTAGCTTAATTAAATTATTAGCAAACAGAGCTCCGCACCGTAACTGTGTTCTCACTCGACGCACTTTTCTCTAGTCAGAAAAGAAATTAGGTAGAAATTTTCCAAGTTTCACTGAAAATGCATTCACTTAGTATTACGAATATTTACTTCGCTAGCAAACCAACATTTTAGTTCTTACAACTTCAAATCATTCAAAAACCAATAAAATGTCGCTGATTCAAATGTAGAGAGCAGATTTGAAACAATAACAAAACTTATGCGAGATTTTAGAGACATTTCGTTACATCATCTGTTTTAGTGAGCTTCAAAAGGTTTCTAGGAATTTCAATGGATTTTGACAATTTTCAAGTGATTTAAAAAAAAAAAACTTGTGTAAACATTAAATTTCATACGATTTCATGCCCGAGCTTCATGTGGAAAATATATAGGTATATTATAATACGTTACTATGTTACATTGAGTGACGTCATTGCTTCAATTAAAGCCGATAAAACGAGAGAAGCGGAGATGTGAAACTTGACGGAAGTCGATGTTTTGCGTTTGAGTATATATGACGTTTGAGTGATGCTCGCTTCATCCGGCGCCAAACCAATTATTATCTGTCCTATCATCGTCTGCCGAATCAGTATCAGGGTTCATATTACATGCAGCTTGTCAATTTCACAGGGTAACCATCCTTTTATAAAAGATACTTATTTCATGGTAAGAATTTAAGATAGACTGATATGTTAGTAAATAAATATGTTAGTTCTATTTATTTTATTTTCTATTTCTTGTTAGGTCTTATTTAGTAATTCAATCTTGTTTAATTAGGACTTTTTTGATACTGCAGCCCTTTCTCATTATGAACTTTTTGGAATCTCGTTCCTACTTTACTACGACTTTTTCGGGTTTCATCCCTATTTTATTAAAACTCTTTTGACCAAGGAGTGAAAGAACTAAGTGAATTATCCTCGAGTCCAGTTCTAAATCGTAAAAGTCAAGAAGGGTGACTTTGGCCCTCACTTTTACCAGTTCAGTGTCTGTCTATATTAGAAGTCTCGTTTGTAGTCTCTCCAAACTCGGTAGGCTCAGTCGAGCAACACATGTGAATTCTTAGCTACATTCATGTCAGAAGGTCCATGGAAAACTGCTTAAAATGCGGCCAGCGTTCGCTTCTACTTCCGATCCATCTGGCTCAAGACGGGCGACAAATCGAGTTACCGCCCGAACCCCAAGACCAAAGAGCCTCAGTTTCCTTCCCTCCTTTTCTCTCTCTCTAGCTCACTAGTTATTTTCTCTTTTCTCTTCCCCCTTCCCTATTTCGAAGACTTTCCTTCGTATTTTTGTACCTTTCCATTTCTTATTTTCTCCAACTTTACTTCTTTCGTGTTTCCCGGGACAGGACCAGAGAAGGAAGAAGCGCGTTGAGAATTAACCGTGTTTCGAGTTCGAAATGGCGAGTAAAACGGGTTGCCGGCTCGTTAAGGGTAGAAATGCGATGGCGCTCGGTGTGGTCACGTTTCGAGAAAATAGGAGCTCTCTTCGAATTAACCGAACCTATCCACATCATCTACAGCCTCCACTCTCGTTTTTTTTTAGCACTTGCATTCTCCAGACTCCCTTGTTGCCTCATAGACACAAGTCTTCCAATGATACTGCAATTTGTGGAGTGATCAACCCGTCTGCAATCGTGGGGCGTCGATTACGTGGGCCGAAAATAATTAACATCCTTGGAACGCGATACCAAGATCCGATCATTTCTCAGAATCGTCAGTTATCCACGAGCTTCAAATTTCCTGAATTGGTGACCTCAATTCTAGATAATTCCTCCTCGGAAAGTTTACTATATGAGAAAAATAAGCAATTAGGTCAAATGTCGTAATTAAATTTCATGTGAACTACTAGACAAGTTCGATTTAATGATTAAAAGGTTACCTAAATATAAACTATTCTGTAGAATTTGCAACTGAAATCTTTCAAACTTTGTACTTTTCACGTTGACATTTAAGTTAACGCACTGAAAGCTTAGAAAGTTTAAATTGAAAACTTTTCAAACAGTTGCTTGAGAGAATATAAATTAAATTTAAAGCGACTGAGTTTCAAAGCTATTTTCAAATACATTAAGAGTATTAAATATACTTACGTGTAACTAAGAATCTTTAGAAATGCTTTAAAAAGGAAATGAAAAGATCTATTCATTCTATGGGAATTTCAACTGGAAAATTTGAACAATGTTCTTAAGCTGAATACGTAGTTTTATAGTGAATAACGTTGTCGAATTGACAGACTTTTTTAAAATGAAAATATTAGTATTGCAAAAGAGCTTTCGTATTAAAGAATAATACAGTTGAAAAAAAGTGCCATATATCAACGCACTTTGCACTTGGAAAGCTTAACATACTCCTCCCCTTTGAAATATATCCTGGAGAATCATCTGGGACCTGATTCCTTTTTACCCGTCAGATATTCTCTCACCTCACTCCACAATATCTCATCTCCCTTTCTACACTTCGTAACCACATTCCACCTTTTCCCCTTTTATTATTTTCTCCATCTTCCTTCAGCTTTGTTCTCCTGTTTCTACACTTATGAAGGTTTACTCTAGAGATTGGAATAAAATTGAAGTAATGAAGACGCATTATATCATATTTTCAGACTCTGCGGAACGTACATTTCTAGCCAAACTGAAGTTACTAAAGTATGAAGGATCACTGTTATTAAAGAGCTAATTAATTAGTTGCTGCTAGAAAAAAATAAAAACGCCCTTTCTTCTTGACTATGCGAAATTATTTGTCTCCCTTTATATTGTAAATAATTTCTAAAACTAATTGAAATCATTAAAACCGAACATGAAATAAAAAAGCAGATGAAATAGAATCTTATAAAGCAGATGTTGTCTAATTATGTCTTATGAAACTAATAAAAATATTTTATTTCAAAAGGCAGATGGAGAATTGAATAACGTATCTGTATGCAGCATATTCAATTAAAATTAGTTATTTATTGATCAAGCGTACTGAGCTTCGAACTGTGTGGGTGCAAGCGAGAATATAAATTACACCTATCCGTTTATGATTATAATAACCGAGCATGTGATGCCACATAAATATCCATAAGATCGTAATTATAATCTCATGTACTGTGGAAGTTTTTCATCGATATTTTACACTAAAATATTGAAGCTGAGCTCACAATAATAATGTACAGAAAGAATTTTTAAAACTATTTTATTCACTTTTATTCTTTTAAACATTTTCCCTTGGTGCTTGTACCAAGAAATATTTTCTATATTAATAAATAATGTTTAGATTAGATTATTGTGAAAGTGGTAGAAAATAAAATTGTAGGCAGTTCCCG
>CAJFCP010000169.1:584781-595302 GCA_904066005.1 Synergus itoensis | reverse complement strand
CGGGTTAGAATGGATTGAAGCAATCTTGAATGTTTAAACTAAAGTAGGAAACGATAATGATTAGTAGAGAAGGTAAATTGAAATTGATGGGAAGTTAGATTAGAAGGTTAGAGTGGATCCAAGTTGCATTGACAAACTAAACTGAATAGAAATAAATCAGCCTTAAACTCAGATATAAAGAAAGGCAATTGAATGGAGTAATCAAATTTTTAAGTAGAATAAGTCATTTTGAAGATGACGTAGGTTATATATAATAACAAGTATATAAAGATCAACTTTAAGTAGTCCAAAATGCGTTCCAAATAGTTTAATTAATTTTAATTAAGACATATTGTGTGTTCAGTAGTATAAGTAATTTTTAAGTCAGTCATGATGCGTATGTAGTACAAATAATTTCAAGCGGGGTCAGAATTAGTTTCAAGTAGTGAAAGTCAGTTATAGTCAGCCATAATTCGTGTCAAGTAGTAGGAGTCATATTACGAGAGCCGGTGTGTGAAGTAGTATGAATAATTTTGAGTCAGACGTACGGTATATCAAGTCGAAAGAAAAATATGTTTCGAGTAGTAGAAGTAATTTTTAAGTCAGCCATAAGTTATATTTAGTAGAAAGGGTAATTTAAAGCCAGACACAATGCTTATCAGGTAGCATGGGTAATTTTAGGTCAGACATAATAAGCTTCAAATAGCGTGGTAAGTATTATAAATAATTTCAAGTCAGCCAGAATTGTTTTAAGTAGTATAAGTCTTTTTAAGGCAGCCATGGAGTATACAGGAAGGTTGATTTTAAGTAATCCATAATATTTTGTAAGTAGTATTTATTTATTTTTTTATATATTAATATTTTTTTCCTTGATTGACACTAATCCTTTAAGAATGAGAAGTTATTATACGTAGCTTGAAGACTCTTAAGACCATCTGAATCCATGTAGACTTGTTTATCGGATTTACGTGAATATACGTATATTATATAGATATATTTCCCGGTTGTCTGATGTGAATGCAGGGACAATAGAGAGGATCTGGAAGGATTCAAGTGGGATTCTCTTAAACCCGAGCTTTCTTTCCTGTATCTAGTTATTGTAACCGGATACTGTAAATTTTCATATCATTATTCCTCTGCAATCTTGAAAGTTGACCGTTAAGAGGATCCGGTGGGAGGATCATTATATATTATAGAACCATCCCTTGCGTTCACCCTATAGCCTTGCCTTGAAGCTAGTTTCGAATATCTGAGTTGGTTGGTATCCAATACATAGTCAGGGGCGTAATTTCAGCGGGTCGGGTCGGGTGCAAGTCGTGTGGGTGGCTATCACGGGTTGCGAGAGTGCCAGAGGTACCATTAGCGGGTAGTGTTTTGCGCCCAGGTCGCGATCAACGACGAGGGTTGCGGATCGCACCGCCTCCCTATTGTTGTCAGCTTTACTCGGCATGCATATTTAACGCCACGCTCCCCATCCCCATCTATTGCCCTTCAATTCCCACCTTTCAATCCTGGGGATGCTGATGTCGTGAGAAAAGCAAAAAGGGGGATTTCAGCTGAGACTACCGGGAATAAGAGTGGTGAAAAAAATATTGTGAAAGGAGAGAGAGCGAAGTGTTGCTGGACAAAGGAAGAAAAGTCAAAGGAACACAAAGAAGAAAAGAAAGAGAAAAGAGAAAGAGAGTGAGAGGGGAGAGGAACAGTTATTAAACAAGGAAAATGATACGTAGACAAAAGCAGCAAGGACTGCTCAAGGAAGTGAATCTTGTGAAAGGAATAGAAAGAAGATTAATGGGAAGAGTTTATTGAAGGGGAGATGAAAGGGTTGTGGAGAAGATAAAGAAAATAAAGTGTTATTAAATATTAAGAAAAGAAGAAAATCAAGATCATCTGATCGTAGAGTTTATGAAGGAAAAAAAAATAAGAGAATAATTCCAGAATTGAAAGCCACTCTTATTTATTTGATTGATTCCTACATTCGACCAAATACTCAAATTCGCACCCCGGAATTCATCAGTTTAATAGAGCAGTTCTCTTCACTTAGTGAGATTGAATGGATATTTTACGTCAAATTCATGTCAGCATTTTGGAAGGGTTAAACCTTTTTTATATTTTGCTTATATGTATATACTTGTTCCAGTCAAAGAAGGGACTTTAAGTAATGAATCTTATACTCTAGAAAGAAGGCCAATTTAATGTCGATCTCTTTACACTAAGTGAGGATTCTTATTTTAATAAATTCTTCTAGGGCCAGGAATTAAGAAAAAGGGTAACGAGTAGCTCAATATCCAGTGAATGCGTTTGAAGTCGAGTTTGAAGTAGTATAGGATTTTTCAGTCAGCCATAATGGTTTTTAATGCATATCAAGTAGTATATGTAATTTTAAATCAGACAGAATGCGTGTAAAGTAGAACAAGTTATTTTAAGCCAGACAAAATGCGTTTTAAGAAGAAATAAAAGTAATTTTAACTAAACTTGTGATTTATTTTGTTTTTAATCTACAAAATAGTCTTCCCATCTTCTCCATTTCCACTTCTTTATTTCACTGATGCAATTTATAAATACAGCATCGTCTCTAGAGAGAGAGAGAGAGAGAGAGAGAGAGAGAGAGAGAGAGAAAGAGAGAGAAGAATTCGTAAATACCGTCACATCGTAAATAGATAGTCTCGGTGACGAGTAGCTCGCATTCAGTGACATTTGTCACCGAAGCTACCAGCGACGAGCGGAAAGGACTCTCAAATAAGGATACGACTTCAACTAAGTCAAGAGGATGTGTGTGTGAGTGCAGAGGTGTGTGAAAATACGCAGGTAAGTATCAGAGGTAAGTATCAACAGCATGGCTGTTGAGGGATGAAAAACTACCCCTTACATCCAGACTGGTTCTATATATAGTTGAAAATGTGCCCTTACCACCCATTTAAAGGGGGTGTGTTGGTGGGTGGGGGTAAGATTACCTCTTGCGTCGCGAGCGAGCAAATATTGGTTCTTATTCGTCTAAGTTATACGATGCTTGCGTACCAACGGGTTTCTCCTGTCTGTTAGGATATCGGGAAATCCGAGGCCAACCTCCAACTTAACGTTATATCATCAACCTTCCCTCTCTTCACAAATCGGTACGGAAAGTGCGATCTACCCTATCGTTCATCGTTATCGGCAACGTCATCTTATCCACGCGATAACTGCACTTAATACCGCGGAGCTATCTACTCTCACGAATTTACATCGGCGAATATTAAGATCTTCGATTTTCACACAGATTGGAACACAGATTGGAGACGTTCGAACTTGCAATTTATTGCAGAGACGCAATTGGTAATTTTTCTGCGAGAATAGTTAAGTTAATAAATTAAGTAAATAAATTAATAATAATTAATAAATTAAGTTAATAAATTAAGTAAATTGCTAAGTTTTGTTAATTAGTTATGAAGATTGAATTAATTCCATTCATTTTGTTTTCATGTTTTTCCAGACGTCAGCCAGAATGGGTAACAAGTAGTATAAGGCATTTAAAGTCAGCCAGACTGCGTAAACAGTAGTATAAGTCAGCTTAAGTCAGCCGTTATTTTTTGCCAGCGTTTATTTTCTGCAAAGTTATTTTTAAAACTAATCTACACTATATATTTCTCACCCATAGACTGAAGTAATAGTTGAAGGTAAATTTACATTCAAAAAGAAGTGTGTGCCTATAAATTTAAATACAAGTGCAGATTTAAACAGGACTCTAAATTTGAATAGAAATCTAAAGTAAATGGCTGAGGAGTAATGTATCTTTAGGTTTCTCGTTCGAGGCGCGACACAGGGTACGAAACGTTATTCCAAGTATCTATCTGCGTCCTATAAATTCCTCTCCACACGATATTGGTTTCCGTAATACGTGTCCTGGATGGTGTGCATACCCTATACCCTATACCCCCGCGTAGATCTGCTTTCATGAGACTCTCTTCTCTTTTCTCTCCTTCTTCTTCTGCCGTATCGACTGAGCTAGATCCACTTACCGACCCTTCTCTCGGACCACGAATCCGGGTCCGCACGTTCTTGTCTTTCCTGATTTCGATCGCATTTTCTCTCAACGTCCCGAAACAGATTGCATTTCTCCTGCTGCGACGTTCTCTTTTCGTTTGTTTCTTTAAACCTTAGCCGGAGGAAAGATTGATAAAGGTGTGCATATTTAGAGAATTGCACGAAACCATCTGGCGCTGTTTCAAAAATTTATTCTTGAATGGTTTTCCGATAGAAAATTAAATGTAAATAAGGAAAATGTTTGGATTTGCGTATTGCAATGTTTGAATTGTAAAATCATGTAAAATGGAAACTAGAACTGCCCATGGCTGTTATTGACTCACATTTACAATGAAAATTAATACTTTTACCAAAGTAATTCATAGAAAAAATATAAAGGAGAGATTATTCTATGTCAGGAGAATATGCAGAGCAATATAAGAGAATAATGTGCGCAGAAAAGAAAGCTACGACCACGCGTGCTTTTACTCAGCAGTAAAATGTTGGATGTTACCATAATCGTTAAACTCACGTGCGTTACTATAATTTCGTTTCACGCAATGTCTTCTGAGAGAAAAAGATTGTTCCAATAATGATGACATAAAGTTTCATAGATTCAATCCAATCTCATGAAGAATATTGCTTCATCATTTTCAAAGAATTCACTTCTATATTTAGCAATAATTCATCGTTTCATGAATTTTGTGGCTAAATTGAACGACTGAAAGTAAAAAGGGGAGAAAAATACTTCTCTTTTAAAAGTGGGATAAAAAATTCTTTAGAATAAAAATGGGGCAAAATGAATTCCGAGGGAAAAAGCAGAACAGGAAAAACCAATCTGCGGTCGTATTGGCGTTTTGTTTTTATTCTGAGAATTCACTTTGTCCCATTTTTACCCTGAAAAATTTGTATCCCACTTTTACGAATTAAATGTTTTTATCCACTTTTTACTTCCAGCCACTCAATTATCTAGGACACTACTAAAAAATGCATCATACCTCCAATTATAAGCAGATCGAATATGACATTTCTATTCTTTGAATAATCATTCAATTTCAGAGTAAATTCCAAAGCGTAATTCCATGAATACGGTTGTAATTCACAATACAGAAATCAATGTATTTGTCAACTGTAATGTTTTTATCTACACGACATGCATGAACAATGACTCTTAAAAATGAATCCATGGCACAGAATGTCACGCTTAAAAAAGCCATTTTATTCTTCCACAGTTTTTTCGATTTTTTTAAAACTTCAGAATGCTCAGATTAAGCTTCTTTAGTTAATTAGAGCACCTCCTTTTGAATTCGCTGGACTACTTTCAGCATATACCTACCGCGAAAATCAAATACTCCTTTGGGAGCGTCACAAGAGACCAGCTTTTGTTCCTGTACGATATGTAATTAAACCTTAGTATAAAGACAGTCATTGTTCAGCTAAGGTTCACAATTTCTACCTAAAGTCCTTTAAGCTCGTTGTTTTCATAGGAAGGGCTGTCAAAAGACTGACGTCTCTATCTTTAAAATTTTATAGTTTAAATATGTACTTTACAAGAGTTAAAATAGTAATGAATCTTAATATGTTCTCTCTAATCCAAATATCATAAGCATAAAGTGATTTTGTATAAAGTCTAACATAAAAAACTGATTTAAAAATGGAAAAAATTTAGCACAAGTTGTGGAGCATGAAAAAGCTTTTCTACTTTTTCTGAAACGAGTGAAATTTCGTAAATCTTTAAATCAATTGGTAGATCCTCTCGATTTACCTGGATACTGTTTCAGGACATGGAGCATGTAGAATTGATGGCGCCAGGGGCTCTGTCGTTCTTTTTCAAGCCGATTGATTAAACCAGACCGGCGTCACGCGTTTATTCAATGGGTAAAGGAGACGAGCTGGAATCATTGGAATTCAGAGAGCTGAGGGAAAACCAGCAGTCCGATTTGGGAAGTACCCGACCTGCCATAGTCTCGTTTTCGCATGAGAGCCAGAGCCAACGTGGAGGGAGGAACAATGGAATACGAAAACAAGGGAAGAATGAAACGACTTGAAATGAATCAAAGGTAATCTGATGCCGGGATCGTCGGCGCTCGACGAACTAATAAGCTTTGGCCCACAGACGCTGTTCCGTTGTTTCTTGATCAACTCACAAAGATAATGGAAACTTTCATCAGTGGACGATAAACGAAAATGAGAAAATTTTCCTATTGTTCAATCTCGAAAAGCAGGTGCCAACCAGTGCTCTCAGATCGAGCCAGAAATTTACCCCCTCTACATTTACTATTTATCGAAAAAAAAGTAATTTATTATATATAATGTGGGAAATTTTATTTATATAATTCAAGAAAACACTTAAAAAGAGTAATAATTTCAAAATTTTGCCAAATTATACTTGAAAAATTGTTTTTTTTCGCTAAAATAGTGGATGTGGAGGGGGTAAATTTCTAGCTCGATCTGAGAGCACTGGTGCCAACACGACTTTTGTTCACAAATTTTTAATATCAAACGTCAATTTCTCTTTATTGATAACAATATGAGTTCCTTCCTGCTTTTTCTGCATTTATCAAGTGGTATAAATAAGTTTAAGCCAACCATTTGCTTTACAAAGTAGACAAAGTTATTTTTAGTAGTATAAGTAGTATAAGTAAGTTTATATCAGACGGAATTATCTTCAAGTGGTAAAGTCAGTTTATGTCAGTCATAATGCGTTTCAGATAGTAGAAGACATTTTACGCCAGCAAAAGTGCTTATGAAGTAGCAGAAGTTATTTCTGTAAATTGAGTAAATAGTTTCCAGTGGTAAAAATCGGTTTAAGTCAGCCACCATGAGTGTCATGCAATAGAAGATATTTTAGACAATTTTACATAATAAATAGGAAGGGTGAATTTAAGTAATCAAGAAAAAAAGCTCATTAAGTAGTATAAGTCATTTTAAGTCGGCCATCATCCATATTAAGTAGTGTAAGCTATTTAAGGTCAGTCATAATGCGTTTCAGGTAGTAGAAGACATTTTACACCAGCAAAAGTGCTTATTAAGTAGCAGAAGTTATTTCTGTAAATTAAGTAAATAGTTTCCAGTGGTGAAAATCGGTTTCAGTCAGCCACCATGAGTGTCATGCAATAGAAAATATTTCAGACAATTTTACATAATAAATAGGAAGGGTGAATTTAATTTATCCAGAAAAAAAGTTCATTAAGTAGTATAAGTCATTTTAAGTCAGCCATCATCCATATCAAGTAGTGTAAGCTATTTAAGATCAGCCATAAAGAATGGAAAATACAAAATGTAATTTTAAGTAACTCAGAAACTGAATTTTTTATTTTTTTACATCTCAAACGACCCTTTTTATTATAAAAATTGATTCGTTTAGAACTTGATGAAGATTAGCCTGTTTGGAAGGCACGTTTGGTATAATTATTCCCAAAATCATCGGATCAAGATTATATTGTACCTGCAAGCGTTAATATATTCCACGTACTATTGTCTTCATGCATACCAAGTACAGTTTTCATTCATTAACCCATTTTGAGGTCGCCAACACAAGTGTGTATAGCATCGAGGTTGCTAATACCTTAGACTAGGCATAATACCCCGGCAAATGGAGAAATAATTCAGCAACTGCACAATAATGAGTATGTGAATGCATAGCGTAATTTTTCCCAGAAATATATATTTTTTTAATCCAATAAATACTTGTAAACCCTCAGCGATGATTAAAAAATATTTTTTTATAATAAATTATAATACTTCGGTATAGTAGTGAATAATTTGACCGAATTTCTATTTCACATCATAGTCCTCATCAAAATTTCGCTGACATAAATTTCATCCATCTGAAAGATCATACGACATAATAATTTCGGGTAAAATTTTCAATTGGGAATTATCAATAACGATTCAATTATAATGATTGGTTTCGCAATTAAATTATTATAATGAATCTTGTTCCAGACAGTAGATGAAAATTGGCTTTAAATAAATGATGGGAAATTATAAATAAATATGGATTATTGGTTTTTGCACAGTATGAATCTATTACATTTCTACAATTTTTATTTGCAACATATAAAATGCAGTTTCTACTTTTCTATGACTTATTGTTAGCGACGTTTACAGCCCTAATTTGCAAATGTTTTGTCAGAAAGCTGCTTTTATCACACGCAATTTGCAATTACTTCGTGAATGTCACCACGGGTAATACATTCGAAACCATTCAGCGTTCTTATTTCGCAATCAGCGATTCATTAGCAAGAACGCTCGCACATTTGGACAACCTGTAGGAGGGAGGCGCCTCAAAGCATCGCTAACGAGCTAATTATCACAGTGCCGTCTCTCTCCCCACCTTCTTCCTTTAAATGAATTTCTCTCTGTATCCTACATCTGTTTAAAAATTGCTCTGCCACTTAACCTGACTGTCATCCAGTCGAACGTAGTGAGAAATTGGTGATATTCAAGCAAGCAATCTATTTGTAAAATATGCCCTAAATAATTTAATTGGACGCAGATTTTTTTTCGCGAAATGCTTTTTCTAAAAACTGAACAATGCAGCATAAATGAAGTTTGTTTTCGGGAAAAATAAACTCAATCCGATTTCATTGCAACCTCTCTCAGAATTGTTGGATGCAATTTAAAAATGGTTCAATTTTTTGCAGACATGATTGTTAATTTGATGACATGATAGAGAATTTGAATGAGTTTGCCAATTTGGATTTGAAACATATTATAATTTGAACATTTGAAGAATGTTTAAAATGAAAAGCCTTCGAATTTGGAAAACATCCAGATTGGAAGACATCCAGAATTGCAAGTATCAACAATTTAAAGCCATCGATTGGGAACGTATCCAGAATGAAGGGCTTCGAAATTTATTGGAAATCGTTTAAACTTAAATTTTCGAGTTCGAATATTTAAAAAATTTTCCACAGTTTTTTTTTTATCGTAGATTTCAATTAAATCACGAATTTTAATGTTGAGAGTTTACAACAAGATGCAATACTAAAATAATTAAAATTTATATATAACGGAACTTTTGAGCTACGTTATGCCAATCCAAATTCTAAAACTATGAAATTTCACCTCGTAAAACCTTGATAATATTCAAACTCAGAAGCTGCAGTAGGGCTCATGAAAGTTCTCACCTGGAAATTTCAACTCTCCAATTTTCAGAATTTCTCCACGGCGTAAATTAAATTTAAATTAATCGAAAATATTGGATCGCTTTAGAAAAATAAAATAAAACGTCCTTAAAAATATTTAATCATAAAACTGTGTAATAATAATTGTAGATAATAATAGTTGTAGAAAGCACAAATTTTCTGAAATTTCAAAGAAAAATTTTCTTTTGTTTCTTGAAAAATCCAGAAGGGTGCGAATGCATTTGTCTTCCTGTGAATGAAAGGACGTGATGCCAGCTTCCACTGCAATATGTTTCAAAATTGTTTTACCCGGTGTGGGATGAAGATAAAAATGCTTCAACCTCCTTGAATCTTCAACCTCCTGGCGCTTTCCTTCCCGGTCCCTGGGAGCTCAGCAAAGTAACTTTTGCGGGATGTGATGTGGAAAATTGGATTCAAGTTTGGTTAGGAGTGCAGAGAAAACGGAAGAGAAGGGAAGTGAGAGTCACTACGACGTACACGAGACGCGGAGAAAGTGAGAAAGAGAAACAAACTGAGACAGACGTAAAGACAGGAAAACGACGTTCACAGGACAAGACTCTCTTATTGCATGTATAATCCCCGCCAAGGTTGTGTTCAACTATCGCAGTTGTGCCCAAGAATACAGTCTTAGATATTAGCCATTTTACCTAAGACTCTGAAAACGATATTGTTGATATTATTGATATTTTGAGTTAATTATTTATTTTTTAAAGGTCAATAGTCAAAGTTCAAAGTCAAAAAGTCGATAATAGGTCAAATATGGAGATCATAAGTCAATTTTTAAGAATTTATAAGGTTTAAAAATTCAAAGCCTTATTTCTTTATTTACACTTTAAAAAATACTTTTTTTTTAAGTGTTTTTAAAGTTGAATGATGAAAAATAAACTAATGGCGTTAAAAAATTTCACGAAAACCTTCGAAATCCCTTAAAAATCCATAAAAACCATTAAAGTCATAAATCTCTTGAAATCCAAGTTAAAATTCGCAAAAATCTCGAAAAATTCCTAAAAACCTCTTAGAATTTCTTAACATTTAAAATCTCTTAAAATTCTTAGAGATCTTATTAAATTCCATGAAATCGTTATAAATTCTACAAAACCTTTTTAAAATTAGAAAAATCTCATAAAATCACTTAAAATTTTCCGACAACCTTCGAAATCCTTTTAAATTCTACAAAATCTTTTTAAAATCATATATGTACAGAAATTCTTTTGAAATCCCTCAATAAACTTACGTGACAAACTTTAAAATTCTTTAAATCCCATAAAATATTTTAAAATTCATAAAAATCTTATGAAATCTCTTCAAATTCATGAAAACCTCTTAAAATTCACCAGAAACTTATTGAAATCCTGAAAATTCTGTACAATCTTTTAAAAATCAGAAATAC
>CAJFCP010000169.1:561357-584771 GCA_904066005.1 Synergus itoensis | reverse complement strand
ACTTAAAATTATTAGAAATCTCATAAATTTCACAAAATTCTTAGACATTACATAAAATATTTTTGAAATTATTATAATCACTTAACTTCTTTTAAAATTCTTGGAAATTTTATTACAACATTCAAAATCCCTTGAAATATCTTAAAACGCCCAGAAATCTCTCCAATCACTTAAAATTCCACAAAAAACTTCGAAATTGCTTGAAATTCGTTGAAATCTACTTAAAATTATTAGAAATCTCATAAATTTCACAAAATTCTTAGACATTACATAAAATATTTTTGAAATTATTATAATCACTTAACTTCTTTTAAAATTCTTGGAAATTTTATTACAACATTCAAAATCCCTTGAAATATCTTAAAACGCCCAGAAATCTCTCCAATCACTTAAAATTCCACAAAAAACTTCGAAATTGCTTGAAATTCGTTGAAATCTCTTAAAATTCCTAAAAACTTCTTGAAATTCTTTTGAAATCAGTAAAATTGCAATAAAATTACCTGACAAACTTTAAAATCCTTTAAACATCATAAAATACTTTAAAACTCATAAAAATCTCTTGAAATCTTATAAAATTTGTGAAAACCTCTTAAATTCTACAAAATCTTTTAAAAATCCTCAAAATCTTTACAACTTCGTAATTTGAAAATTGTCAAAATCCATTAAAATTCCTAGAAACCCCTTGAAATTCCTCTCTAAAAAAAGTGATGTAACGAAATGTCCTTAAAATTTCCATATATTGTTTCAAATCTGTTCTCTAAATTTAAATCAGCGAAATTTCATTGATTTTCGAATGACTTGAAGTTGTAAGAAGTAAAATAAATAATCGTGCGTGTAACGCGCGTCTGCTGTGCTAGTACTTATAAATAAGTTTATTATACTTTCTAAAGTTTATTATACTTTATAAATAATTTAAAGAAATCCTGTAGAAACTTGAAATAGATAATGGAAGTAATTGAATTGTAACGTCTTTGAAAGAAAATCAATTTAAAGAAAGTTTGAGCCCCTCTGCGAATTGTGTCTCTGGATCAAGACTTTTCCACTTTGCACCATAACACCCCTGATGAGATTATCTCTCAAAGATGACTAAATGGACGATCTGAGGGAAAATGCTTGGTTACTCATGCGTACAAAAGGGGTCAATAATGCCTGCCCTAATGTGTCCCTCGGGTATTACACTAATAACTTCCCCAGTTTGCAAGTTGAGAAATCGTTGGTTTTTCCCCCTGTGCTTTCTATTGGCCAATGAAGTGATCTAACTATCTTTGAGGTCGAGGTTTCCTCCTCCAAGTCTCGATTTAGAGTTAAGTAATCACCTGATTGGAAGAAATGCTCAATTGTTAAAGGAAGTTACGTTCAACTTATAAAAAAGTAAATCCTTTCATATATTTCGTGGAAATGTTGAAATTACTTGATAAATTAATAGCAATTGTTAATGAAAACCCCTAGAAAAAATTTGGAATAACCGTTAGGTCTATCAATAACAATTCCACTCTTTATGAAAAATTATAAATTTAATAAAATCTTTGGCATTCTTTTTTAATGCATTGACTCTAAAACAATTAAAAGGCCTATAAAAACAATTTGTTACTCAATTCACACTCTGTTTCTGAGGGGCGGCCAGAAGTTTCATTACTTAGAACTTTAAAAGCAACGCTTAGGGCAATTTTAAAGGGAGCACACGACACTATGAAATGTTACACCAGAGGGATTAAATATCTTTCAACCCTTAGTCGCTAATATATTAAATCTTTAATTTTTATTTTTATTTAGCTAACAATTTTAGTTTTCAGTTTTCTGTGTATATTTGGTATTCAAGGTTTGTCAAGTCTAGTTTCTGTTGGATGAAGTAACCATACTAGAGTAGAAGTAACTCTCTAAATATTTGCTCTTCCGATAGTCAGGGTCGGCCTCAGGGGACAAAAGAGAGAGAAGGACTTTTGTTTCCCATAGTCTCTTTTGCAGGTTTGTATAGAATTGTTTATCATACAGAAAGAAGAGATACACTTTTATTTCGTATTGTTCAGAAACTTACTCAATTTATTCTCAGACACAACTCTTATTTTATCGATCAAATAAAGATGCGCTGTACGATTCACAAGGCTTCAAATAAACTCTTTTCATCTACGGAATTGGTGAGAATTTGTACATATTTATTTCTTTTTTCATTTCTGTCAACTTTGAGTTGACAAAATTTTATCCGAGTAATTTTTAAATCTTGCATTGATAACAATAAATGAGAGTAAAATAATATAGAGTAATTTCTGTAATCACTTTGCAATCAGTTTAAAATCGCATCTGTTCCAGCTACCAATTATGAAATTTTACACGCTTCCAATTAACTCAATTCAAACTTTTCGCACTGCTAGCCTCGATTAAGCTCAACCCAAAAGTGCATGCAAGTTCAGTTTAATTATGGTTCTCGTTTCGATTGCCCGACAGTAATTTTAAGATCAAATGACTTTCTGACTTTTTGCCGTTAAAAAAAAGATCTTCGCATTTCTGAAAAGCGAACGAAATAGGAAAATAATCTCAAATCTTGTATTACTTTTTCAATATTCTTTTCCATTTTTTTTTCATTTTTATTTTATTTTTTATTATTTTTTTTTTAATCATACGTTTTTTATTCGACGCCCATTTGGACTTGTATTCCTCGAGTTTGCGATTTTCAGCTCAACGAAGTGATTCAACTGAGTAATTCCGAAGTGGACGGAAGTGGAATTTCTCTCCTTGTCATTCTATCTTTGTCGTTTAAACGGTTTTCCAACTCTTTCTCACGCACTTGAGCACAAAAGCCAGTGTCCAGTGCCCACTTCTCTCTTCCTTTCTTTTTTCGCCATAATTGGATCGTAATTTTTTACGCCCACATTGTCAGACCGAAATCGTTCTCTTTACAATAATCACTTTGCTCCGGCTTTGACGTCCAATTCTGGACGCAAGTGTGAGCTTTTATTATATAATGTACAGGGTCATCGTGAATCGCCAACGGTATTAAGCGGGGATTACAGCATACGTGACCGGTTTATGACTCCGAGCACACGACACGCTAATTTTAATAAATTTTCTGCTCTGGAATTACCGGTGGAACGCATGCGAGCGTGACATTTCTATCGACCCAATGTTTAACATTTTATCAACACATTGAATGTACTAAAATGGGAAATTTGTACCAATTTCGCTTACATTAAACGACTAATCTCTGTCTACTTAAAAGGATTATTTACTACAACTAGCAGAAAATTTTACTTCTTATAACTTCAAGTCATTCAAAAACCAATTAAATTTCGCTGATTTAAATTTAGAGAACAGATTTGAAACAATGTATGGAAATTTTAGGGACATTTTGTTACATCACTTTTTTTAGAGAGGAATTTCAAGCGGTTTCTAGGAATTTTAATGGATTTTGATTGGAATAAAGTTTCAGACGTCTATTCTGACGAATTTTGTTTCGATTTTTTCTTTATAATGTCCAAAAAATATAAACCAAGGTACGGAAACCTTTTCGTCAATAAAAATTAAAAAACACAGTATCTATTGTCTATTATCATTAAAAAAAGTAATTTTTTGAATAAAAATAGGTGGGAAATAGGTGAGAAAGAGTTTCAGAATTTTCACAAGATTTAAAGAAATGTCTGAGGAATTTTAAGGGATTTAAAAAAATTTAATGGATTTTAAGAGATTCTTAATGATTTTAAAAATCTTCAGAGAATTTCAAGATATTTTACGTGCTTTTAAAGGATTTCAAGGAATTTTTATAGAATTCAAAAAGGTTTTACGATTTGCAAGAGACTTCATAAGTTTTTAAGGCATTTTTAGCGATTTTAAAGAATGTCAAGCGTCAATTCAATGTCAATTCAAAAGTCATTTAAAAATATTTTAATTAAATTGAAGGGATTTCAGAAAATTTACAGGATTTTAATTTAGATTTACATTTCAATCTGCCGCAAGAAACAATTAAAAAAAAAAATAATTCTTTCACAAGAGAAGTATCTCTTTGCAAAATTGTTGATTGCGGAGGTTTTCAATTTTTTACAACTCTAAAACGCCATTAGTAAATAAAAAAAATGGTTTTTGTTTGTAATTTCATCAAAGCTTATAGATATTGGTTTTAAAGGACGCATTAGGGTGAGGGTAGAGATAAGAGAGAGATAGGCCTAGTGGTAAAGGTCAGCATATGGTCAGCCGAAAGAGGGATGGAGAAGGAAAAAGGGAGACAGAAGAGGAAATGAGAAAGCTTAAAGGATAAATGGGAGGAGGAACGAGAATTGAAAAAGCTTGAAGAATAAATGAGAATGAGGAATGGAAATTGAGGAAGCATGAAGAATGAATGAGAAGAAGGAATGGGAATTGAGGAAGCATGAAAGGATAAAGGATGAAGTAGAACGAGAAACGTGAAATGGGAAAACATGAAGAATGAATGGGGAGGACGAAGGAAAAAGAGGAAAGGGAAATGAGCAAGCTTGAAGAATGAACGGTAATTATTTTCTGAAAAGTACTTGAGATTTTAAAAAATAAGAAATATTTGAAATATTTAATGAAATGTTTTGAAAATTTTGTCCTATCTAAAAGTCGATTATCCTCAAGGAAAATTTCGATAAAATAAATAAAAAAAAAAACTATAAATTTTGTCCATGTGCTGCATAAATTTTTCACTCAAATCGCCAACTTTCTTTGATCTCAGATCAAAGGAAATTCTTCTCCCTTTTTTTTCTGCTCCGTCCTTGAAAATAAGAGTCAAAATACACAAATAATATGACTTTGATCAAGAATGGAGATTACAGAATGATTGTGGATTTGGAAAACAGTCCTCTGGGCGGATAAAGTAAAACTTGAGTATTGAAGACATCAAGCAGATTTTCCAATAAGACTCTCGTAAATAACAAGAGCTTTTTATGGGGCTGTCATCCCCGATACTAAGCGAGACGTCCAGTGATCCGTACTCAGCGATCTTTTCCCTCCGGAATCACCTGTTGCCCTTCGCTAATTCCCTCAATCGACCTTTCACGTCTCTAGCTCATTTAAAACGTTCATATCTTGCGTTGTATAATTAAACACCACCGATATTCATTACAACCACATCAGAGAAATGAATACAGACAAAGAGGAAGATAAAGGGAGAACAAGTTTCATTCAGTATTCAGTATTCAGTTTGTAGTCTGCATACAGTAACCAGCACCTGTTGCCCTAAATAAGAGTAAGAACGTTGTATTTGCTTCAAATGCTTCTGGTTATTTTAATATTGAATGCACCTGCCTCTAATTTCTCTCATGGAAGTTGGTACCAGCATGTAAATTGCATAATATCCGCAGGATCAGTGAAAATTTTCTCACATGAGAATCAGAAATTATCATTTGAAATTCCAGTAAGATATTCACTGTTTTTATTTTATTTATTATTATATAGAAAACTGAAAAAGTTACTGTAATATCAGCGATCTTTACTGAAACTTTTGTTAGTTTTTATCCTGGGCGTTGATTGTGTTTGTATACTAGCAACATATAGAAGAGGGAACTAAAGATATTTACTATTATTGTTTGCAATAACGCGTCGATTCGATTTCAGATGACAATCATACTTTACAATTTAGTGCGCGTTCAATCTTTTGTAGAAAATAACAATAACAGCATATAAGAGGACTTATTACATAGTAACAAGCAAAGCGATGTTTTGCGAATGATGGAGAAAGGCAAGCGCATTTACGATTCAATCAATGAAATCAAAGCGGACGGGAAATGATGCAGGCCAACGCTAAAACCTCTATTCGTTTCGTTTTCCTCTGCTGTGCTATAACATTCCAGTTTCAGCCCCTATCAACCATCCCTCCTCGCGGACATTGTTGCAATGCGTATTCTCACACATACACAACTTATGCGTCGGTACATTTAGGCAATTCGATTGTCAGCGAATCGCCTTTCATGTAATCCCCTTTGAGCATTTCACGCGTTCGAAACTCACATCCCTAACTGGATATGTACTGAATATGTAGTGAAATAGTTTCTCGTCGGAAACACCAACAAATACTTTTGCAAGTTTCAATTTCACGAAACAAAAAACTGTTCATGTTAAATGACTTTTTTCCGGGAGGGAATCATTGGAATCTCGAAACTGGTTTAAGATTATTTTAATGGCTCGTAGCTTTTTTTATATCAAACAAATTAAACTTAGGAAAGTCCATCCAGTTGATAAACTTTCCACAATATCCTTTGTATCATTTAATTCTTCAATATTGCATCTTTAATCTTGCAAAGTACTAAAGCGATAATAAATTGTAACGAAAATGAAAGAGGAACTGGGAGATAACAAATTACAAAGTAACTAAAGGCGATTCTTTCTCACCCAGAGACGCTTTCTTATTACAATTGAAAGTTTCTTAATGTCTGAAAATCTTTGAGTAGTGTTTCAAGGGAGAAACTGACTTTCAACTTCGTCAGTAATTATTTCCAAGTAAATAAATTGCTTTGTGCAAATATAGTCGCAAAGATGAAACAAATGCAGACGTATTTTTTCAAAAGTATTTCTTCAAAGAAGTTTATTTCGTTTATTGATGATAAAGATACATTTCTTACAACTAAATTCATCTTTTCAGTGTTTATTCGTTTATAGTGATTCAGTAATTACTGCATTCATAATAGATCTAAGCATTCATAAAGTTTCAACTTATTTACAGTCACAACCAACTGTTTGAAGTTTCTCGTTTTCTTAAAAATAATCTCAGCTATCTTGTATATCATTTTCTTTTTGAATATTGCAAATGGGAAATATAAACATAAAATTAATGCTAATTTTCCTAAATAAAAACAAAGGAAGCAATTACAATAAAGTTTGCATAATTCGCGAGATACTAATGTAAATCTAATCTAATTTTCAACGTTCGAGCATTAAACATTACGCTGTTGTCTAACTTTGTACCAGGTTGACCTCCTTTCCACTTCTGCGTCAGGACACAAGATAATTTTCGCCCTTTCTCTCAGAAAGTTCCCTCGAACACAGAATTCAATTTCATCAAAGCCATGAGTCCGAAGTTCTTGATTATCCTGCACTCGTTACATCAAAGAGTTTTTCAATTTTTCTCAATTTTACTCAATTTCCCTCTAATACCCAAATTACGAACTGATCCACTCTCAGCGATTTTCCCGAGTCGAATTTTCGCGTTTAGGAATCATTCCTTAGAGAGGAAATACCAGAGACTGGAATCGTATCAGTTCTACTTAAAATTTAAATGAAACTTGAAGCTTCTTTTAACGTGTAGAATCGTGCCTTGGACGTTTAAACACTGGGTTAAATTTTGAATGGTGTAATTTACATGAATGTCCTCCTTTTTTCTCTTTCAAGCAATACACGAAAAATTTTACGGAGATAGGAAAAATGTAGAGAGGATTTGCGTCAAGTTAAGAGGATAAAAGTAATTTGCAATTTTAAGAGTACTGTAGATGGCTTTGTTAATTACTCGAGATAATATTACTCTTTAAAAGCAATTTAATTACTTTCATAATTTGAATCTATATACATATAATAATTCTTTAATTTAATTTTAGTTTTGATGCATTCTCAATTTCTCACAGACAAAATTCATCAAAATTTAATCATTTTTTAAGTAGATTAAACTCGAACAAAAGTAATACTAATTAATGGAAAGGAGGGCAATGGGTCGCTAAATTCTTCAGCTAAGAGTTTCTCGATTGGTCTCTGAAGTAATTATGTAAGTTTAAACGAGTTGACCCCTGAACTGAAAACATTCGTATACAATTTTCGTCACTGACTTCGTCCACTGCTCTAAGTTCTTCGCAAAAGTTACACTCATTAGAGCCTATAATACCAGGAAAAAACTTTTAATCAATATTTGGAGAGTACTTTTCGAATGACACTTGAAGTAACATACTTTTTCTTAATGACATGGACTTTTTACAAATTTTGTGATAGATAATCCCTGAATTCATATTTTTTTAATGAAAGAAAGGTGCAATGATTTTTTTAATGATATATAATCTAAGTTGAAGGTTTTTTAACTTTTTCTGGAATCAACATAGTACTAAAAAAAAAGGTACATTTCAAGCACTACTGGCCCAATTAAAAGTAATTTTATTCCAATTTCAATTGTATAAAAATTTTTTTAAAAATTTAATACTTTATGGGACTTTATTTTAGACCTTATAGATTGGATTGAAGTTTCAGACGTCTAGTCTGACGAAGTTTTTTTATTTTTTATATTTATTAGATTAGGAATATTTATAAGAGTTTCAAAAAACATTTTTTACCTTCATTTATTTACTAGCAGAAATTTATCCGCAGCTGCCCGGGAATTTAAGAGTTTTTAAGTGACAAAAGAATTTCAAGGGCTTACATAGAGATTTTAGTGATTTTAGGGAATTTAAAGATATTTTAAGGAATTTCATTTGATTTTAAGGAAGTTCACAGAATTTCAAGGAATTTCAAGAGATTTGAAGCAACTTCAAAGAATTTTTAAAAAAGTTTTTTTGAAAAAGTTTTTTTAAAAAAAATTTTTATAGATGCTATATACAAGATTTCGAGACATTTTAAGGGATTTTATGAGATTTTATTAAACTTCTTCAAAATCCTAGAAAAGCTGGTAAAGTCCCTTAAAATTTCTTGAAGTACTTTAAATTCCTGAAAATCACATAAAATTTCATAAGATCAGCAATATTTCTGCAAGAGAGTCCCAATTTACCCCTTGAAATTCCTTAAAATCATTATAAATCTCTTAAAATTCTTAAATAATTTTTTAAATCTTATGAAATCTCTTCAAATCCCGGACAACGCTGAGTAAATTTCTGCCAGTAAATAAATACAAATTTTGGATTTTGGAAACATTTTTTTTTAATATTTTTATTCCAATGAATATAAAAATAAAAAATCGTCAGACTGCACGTCTGAATCTTCAGCCCAATACCTTATAGGGATCCTATAAGGGATTTTCCTAGGGACTTTCTTTTACTCTCTCCGTTTCTGAGCTACGGTGACTTAATGTGTGAACTCTACGCTCGTAAATAAAAAAAGGAGAAAAAAAATTAATATTTGAAATGAAATCTGAATTTAACTACAGTTATTTATCACTTGGAAGATCATTCATTCTTCCTCTTGCTTTTTTTGCCATTGACAGGGGTGGGTTCAGTCGTTTTGCAGGATTTTCGGGCACAGCACAAAAACAAGAGGAATTTCATTAAACGATAAGTGACATAGAAAGCGGTCAAGAGGACGACAGCCAGGAACAGAAAAACGTCGAGAAGGTAATATTGGTACCAGGGCAAATCCGCCCCTTCACTTCGAAGATAACGACGTCCGTTTCCCCTAGCGATGAATTCCGACCACCAGACTGCTGTTTCCAAGGGACTCGCTGGTCGGTCTCTGTAAGCCCTGGACAGCGCCCGGGCATTCTCTTGATACCTGTAATAAAAGTAAAATCGATAATTTCATGTTGTTTTCATTTTTACGATCTTACGAGTCGACCCATTCCACTTCTGCAATAAATTCCGCTGTATTAATCTCAATCTTTAGTACTTTATTTTTAACCAGAACTCGTACGGACTCGCAAGTCCAATTTGCTCTGAATTCAGTTGAACTCAAAGAAAATAAATTATTCAAGTTCAGTTCATTTGGAATTTACTTTGATTTTAGGGATTTTTGTCGAATTGATACTTGAATTGAAGGTAAGAAAAACGAGTTAGGAAAAATAGTTCGGAAAAGAGGTTTAGAAAAGAAGGTGAGACAAACGGTTTATTTGTTGTTATTGTGAGGGGAGAAAATAAATAATGTAAACGAGCTTAGAATTTAAGCATGAATTGGAAGGATGTAAATTCAAATAAATGAGGTCGAGATGAAATATAAACTACTTTAATGAGCAAGAAAATTAGTGAGAAATAGTTGAAAATTTATTACCGTTTATCATATTTGCATAAATGAAATGCGAGTGAAAACTCTCAAAGCAAGGTGTTTAAATAGATTAAATATTATACTTTCATGAATAATTACTTTTGGATATAATTTCATCTGTTTTATTTTTGTTTTTGAAGTTAAAGGTTTGAAACTAGAGATCACTGAGCGTAAATTTCCGTGTTTAATTCTCTTTCTATGTGAAAAATGATAGTGTTATAGAGCTTTTTCTCTTTGTGCGGCTGAGCTATTCTCTAACTTCCGTCAAGTTTTTTCTTCGTTTTCACCGAGTACAAATTTACTGTTCCTTCTCGCAAGTTATATACATAGAAGAATCAAGAAGTCGATAGCCTTTCAAGAAAATACATTGGAAGTCTGTCGGAAGTCATTTTTGTGGTAGTTTCTCCTGTTTTTAGAGAGATGGCAATCTTAAAATTAAAGATTTTTATTTATTTCAAATATAACTGTATTAATCAACTTAATTTTATCTACTTATTTCAAAAATGGTACGCTTTCTGTTTTTTATATCCTGTCCAAAAAATATAAAGTAATTATTAATCGAGAATTTTCAAATACACAAGTAGTAACGGACGTTTTGGTCAGACACAAAGCCTGTCTGACTAGACTCGGAATTCTACCCTTACAAAAATATTATTCGCATGGCCGAAATTGTTTTTTAAATCTGATATTTATTTTCCATTATGATGGGAAGGTAGGAAAGTTACAAAAGGAATCCTCTCTGGAATTAAAGAGGCAATTATCTGAAAGGTATATTTTTTCTTTGTGCAATTGTCGAAGATAATTACAACATTTGAAAAAGATGAATCATATTAATTACATCAAAATGAGTAACTGCATAGAAGTTTTCCTTTTAAATCCCTTCGTTCAAATCCCTTCGCCTTGAGTCATAAGACCCTTTTGCTTGCCTATTATCTTGCACAATTAGAAACTATTACATCTTCTTTGCCAATCGGATCGTATGAATTTCTAAAGAGCGGATTGTTCGTTCATGGTATTGAAGCGTAATCCGCTTTCTCTTGAAAGAAAGAAAGAGGAAAAGGCTCTCCAGTCTCGAGTTCTCAAGATGGGCGGGTACCTTGGCAACGTTCAACGATGCATAAAAATCTGCTACGTTGTCCGCAGCGCCAACTCTAAATTATCGCGGTAGCAAGGAGGAGAGAAAGGAGTAAGAGAGGACAGAAAAATAGTTCGATAAACAGGATAGATAAGGGAAAGGGTGGAAGCGAACAAGAGCGAGCAAGAAAAAGAAAGATAGGTAAATTGGTTTTTATGTTCGGAGGTAGGTTACGTAAGAGCGATAAATTACAAATGCATGACGCTTCCCTTGACGAGAAAAGTTAATATTCAGACTGAAGATTACTTTGCGAACCAGTGAAAAAGCGCAGATGGCTATTTGAGAATGCTGAGAGGGTCCGTCGAGTCCTACATCTCATTTCTATGACTTAATTTGTTTCTTTACTACTTACGAATGTCCCTAAGAAAGTAATGTTCCACATATAAATTTTCTGATCCATTATTATTATAGTTATGGCAGTCAAAGAAGACTATATTTTTTTCAAAACAATTTATATTATTCATATTAAATGACATATGATCATATATTCAATATATTTTTACATTCTCATCAGAGAAGGTATTAGATTTGTGTAAAATTTGACCCCCCCAGTTTTTGTCAAATGTCCACGTTTTGGGACCCCCTGAACCCGAAAAACATGTTTTTACGAATGTGTCTGTCTGTCTGTGTGTCTGTCTGTCTGTCTGTGTGTCTGTCTGTAGATTTTTAGTTTGTGAGCACGATAACTTTCGAAAGAATTGACCGATTGGATTGGCCTTTGGTATACTCTTTGAGTGTCCTAAAATGAAGGTCAAGTTCGTTGGCCAGCCATTTTGGATAAAAATTCAAAAAGTTGGAGCATTTTGAAAATTTTTGATACCACTTTTTTTTTTAATTTAAAAATTCTAATGACGGATGTTCGTAGTACTCAAAAAGTCGAACAATTTTTCTTAATGACTTTTTTGGATAAAAAAAAAATTGAAAGACTTATAACATTTTGAAAATCCAAAAAAATGAAAGAAAACTTAAATTAGAAGCCAAACAACGCACGGTATGAAAAAAAGTCTAAAGATGAAAAATGTTTCTTTTTGAACGCCCTATAGGATAGGCATAACAACTTTTTGAATTTCCTTAAAAAATCGAAAATTCAAATTTTGAGCCAAATGACGCGAGATGCAGAGAAAATGATAAGAAACATAATTATTGGTCTTAGAAAGATCTACAAGTTATCTTTTGGCCACTTTTCAATAGGATGAGTAGTTTTCGTTTTAATCATGAAAAATATTGTTAAACAGAGCCGAGCGCGAGGTTTAAATAAAATATCGAGCGCGAAGCGCGAGTGCCCTGATGAGAATGTGCTCCTTAAGGTCGATAGAACCTTAAGTAAATTAGTTTTCTTTTACATTCAATGCTTTAATTTAATTTCATTTAAATTTAATTTAATTAAATTTAAATTTAAAGTAATTTAAAAAAAAAAACATGTAGGTACGAGCGTCCTGTAAAGTGCAAGCCTCCTGCAGGGCACAAGCGCGCGAAGCGCGCAACACGGAGCGCGAAGCGCGACGTGTAAATATTATCGGAGCGCGAAGCGCGACGATCGAACTATATTCGACCCCCCGCGCGCCGTAGGCGCGCTCATTTTTGCGAGCGAAGCGAGCCGCGCGCGAAGCGCGCGATGAGAATGTGCCCGCGAAGCGGGCAGATTTTTTATACACCTATCCACCCACATTTTTTAAAGAAAGAAAATAACCCGTTATAGATAGCTGTTTACGAAGATCAAAACCCACATATTTCTTTCTCGCTCGATATCGAAATTTATAGCTTGAGGGTTAGTACATTATTTGAAAACTGAAATCTTATTGCGTGTGAGGTCGAAGTTTGATCTCGTGACCCGACACTTTCGTAAACGGGGTTTTGAACGTGTACTGATATTCTTTCCTCTTTCACATTACCCCGGACGACTTATTGAGTTACAATGACGTATATCGTCGAGGAGCGATTGGATTTTCCTTACCGTCGTCACTGCGGTATTCGCCAGTAACGAGGAAAGAACCCGAAGAAAACGAGATTGCTTCAGCCTCTAGCAGAAATTATTCCTATATTTCCTTCTTTTATCTTTTAACTTTCATCTCTCATATTCGATCTCTTATTTCTTATCTTTTATCTTGTTCCCTTCCCTCTCCTCTAATTTAATCCATTTCCCATTAACAACTGATCGCTCTCTGTAAAAGAGAATCAATTAACAGATTACTCGTCGAGGATTTCATAAAAACATTAATTCTGATTGAAATGTACACTTCTACAGTTACAAACTCGATAATGATTTAATGATCGACTCGCTACATTTCCTATCAGGATTTAAACACAAACCTCTCTCATTTCCACCTACAATGATATCGATATGTATAGGATATGTTTTACAAATGTCAGAAATACTGGTTGTATTGAATTCACTGCTTATAAATTCAGTGTAATTATAATTGACCATATATTTGTTATTTATCTTTAGTAACAATGCACGAATAATCCTAGATTATTATAAAAAGAAACCTAATTATTTATAAAATTGCTAAAGACATTCTAATACCGAAATAATCGGGTTCTTTGAAAAAATGATTATTACAGAAACAGCTCCTCCGAAACGGAAAATTTATTTTTAGTTTATTACGTAGATAAATTAAAGTATTATATTATATAGTGGAATTATGTGGGCTTTTGTGAAATGTAGCGCTAGCAGCGCAAGTTGATGTTATTTCACAGCTGTCACTGTTGCAAAGGATAGTAAATTGTAACATCCAGCTGGCAGAAGGGTGGAATGCAGAGGAGGAAATTTCAAATTTATGAAGTTTTCAGGGAAGATGGGAATGCGTCCCACCGGATATCTTGCATGAGCTCCTAGGGAATACGCCTAGAAAGTCTAATTGCCGACATTTAGATTCTCATAGGACTTTGTGGAATCCCTACCGAAAACTTAGTGGCGAATTTCGGGTTTGCTGGAAATGCCTCGTAGATTTCTCCCGGCAGCATTTACTCTCGGAGTTTAACCGCCACCAAAAGATTGGATTAATTTATAATTCTTGTTCTTTGTTCTCGAACATTTGAAACTGGAATTTTGAAGACACGCTAATTAAAGTCTGTCAAAGGAAGAAAAACAATCGTTTTAGGTAAAAACAGCTTTGATACACTAACTATGTAATCTGGTCAGACGTTATTTTATATGCATTGGTTCAGAGTAGATCGAACGACTAAAATATAATTCAAAGCCGCTGCGGGCTCTGCCTGAATTTAACCAAGGCAAATAATGGCGGGCAGGTTGATTCGCGGGCAGCACCTGTAAACACGAATAATGGAGAGTACCAATTGGTAAATTGTGCGCCCCGGGTTGTCGGTGAGTGGCGCGAGTAGTTTCGTGCCTACATTGTTCAACGAAGACAAATGCTCTCGTTTAATACTGTATGCATAATGATACGAATGTACAATTCTACGCAGCGCAAAACATCCAAAAAGTTACATTGTCATCAGCCCCGACGGCGTAACTAATCCCACTTTTTAGTTCCTGCAGAAAGAAACACGAGAATCCTCTTTTCACGAAAATTAGAACAGGATAATAAAGCTGAATGAGTCACAAATTCTAATTAAAAAATTTCCGTGCCTTTTTCCATTTTCTTTATTTGCCAAAGCTTTCAGGTAAAAACATAAATCGGAGAACTTTTTGCAAATTGCTTTGATGTCTTGCAAATGTTTTCTAAAAGCTTCAAACCTTGGGAAATATTCTGTTAACATAAAATGTAGTTAAGTGAGCAAAAATTGGTGGCGAATAAGCGAGTCGAGCAATTGTAAGTGAAGGTAATCCTCGCAACAAATCACTTTCGTGCCAGAGCAGTGTTAAGGCGATAATCCATTTGACGTACCCTTAATCGATACTAGGTTCCGCATTTCCCGCATTCACTCCTCGTGTAATGTATTTCTATTACAGTACAGAGGCTCTACTCAATTTCCTCTAGCGTTTCTCTATACATTCACTTCATTTCGCTCTATTTTTCCCGGGACGTACATAAAATGTCAAATTACGTGACATTAAACAGCAGGCAACGTCAATAAATGTAGGGGAGGCGAACACCATTTCGATTTGACGATTACTGCTTATCGTGGAATCGCAATTCGCAATTCGCGATCCCCCGAAGCCAGGTTATTACAAAAGCTCGGGAATGACACGCGAGATATCGATATTGCCGTGCCCATCAAAGATCCCTCACCTCGTTTAATTCACGAAAGAAAATCAAAGATGTCGCGATACCAGGTCCAGAATAATCGAATTTCTCACAGAGATTTCCGCTCTGTAGAATCTGTATTTAATCGAGAAACTTTCATAGCCGCAGGATTATCCTACGGGATCTTTCCGCAATTTTCCAACCCTTCTTGAAGCACCTAGCTAGGTCATAATTGACTCAAAAGACAAATTTTATCTCCAGGGAACCGAAAATATGGAAGCTTTTTGATATATGAAAGGCTTCTTTTTTATCGCTCTTTTAAACGCTAAATTGTTTGCGGTGGTTGCGTTAGAACTCAATTCAGTCTGTGATTCTCATAAGACTAAATGAGGGAAGATAAAGGAAGGTTAAACAGGATTATTTCAAATACTTCTATAAATTGCACACAAAGGTAAAGAAATTACATCCTCGACGACCTTTGGGAAATGACAAGGCGACAGTAACCAACCATGCATGCGTAATGGGATTATGAACCACTTTTCAAAGTTTCCAACGTTCAAGCGCTGAGCAGTGTTTGAATTCCCTCCGCATTCTGCACTTTTAAAGTAAAAGGATAAACGAAAGTTAATTTCAAATTGAGCGACGCTGTAATTGAAAGAGAGATGGGATAATGCGCCACGTGACACGTTACTGACTTCAAACATGACTTAAATTTATTTGAGCTTAAAAAACAATTAAAAGCTACCTTTTACACTTAAAGAGCTTCAAAGTTAAAGTTAATTATATTTTTTAAAATATGTGAACCGTGCTTTTAAAATTGGGATGAATAAAACGATGCTTTGCTTCTATTTTGAAACCTTATTCTGGTTATTATAATACCATATTCTAACTATATACATAAAGCACCAGGAGTTGTTTTGAGTACATGTGAGCAATTTTGGTGAGTATAAATGCTACAACAAAGAGCACGGATTTCACGAAGTAGAACGAATTTCGTGCAGCCAAACGCAGCGAATGAAAATACGGAAAATACGTTCGAACGATGTGATATTGTTTTTCTGTATTCCTATCACCTCGCCTGACTAGAGCAGATTTATTTCACAGCACGAAATTCACACTTACTATTTGGCGTGTCACTGTACATGCATATGTAAAGAAAATGTTCAACTGCGTCGTTTGCGACGTTTCAATTTACTCAAATATCCACATTTTCATATTCAGAGATATATATTCAGTGTCTTCAAGTATCGACATTTCATCATGCAACTTTTATCTCGGAAATATAAATAAAATAAGATTTTTCACGATTTACAAGTCCAACTCTCCAGACCAGCCAACTGCAATTTTCTAACTTCAACTTTCCAACTCCAACCAGCCAGACCTCCTTTTGCTAACTCCCCATTCGACACCCCATTTACCCCCCTTTTAAAAGCTCTTTTTCATTTTTAATTTTTTTCCCTAATTTACAAGTTCCTATTTACAACCCCTTTGCCAGACTTTCTTTTCCAAACCCTTCTTTTCACACCCCCTTTCTCCTCTTTTTAAAAGCTCTTTTTCATTTTTAATTTTTTTCCCCAATTTACAAATTCCTATTTACAACCCCTTTGCCAGACTTTCTTTTCTAATCTTTCCTTTTCACACCCCCTTTACCCTGTTTTTACAACGTGATTCGTATCAACACAAAAAAACTTTATTTTCTTTAAATCAGCCTTAAATTTTGATTATTTGAGAAATTATAGTCGAAAAATTAATATTTCAAATTACAATTAAGCATAATTTTCTTATTTTTCAATGAAATCCATTAATCTTATAAGTCAATCGATTCGTCTCGACACAAGCAGGAATCTTTTTTGTTGTGACATCAGATCTGCTTGGAATTTTAATTATTTGAGAAGTTATAGTCGAAAATCAATTTCACTAAAATTATAAAAGTATGTAAAACTTTTAAAATTACATATTTTGTTAAATCCTTGTAAGAAATTCAACTATGTATATAATGAAATAAGTATGTCAAATTTCATCAATTTATCTGTACACGTTCTTAAAATATTGCTGGATGATCATGACATACATACAGACACACACACCCACATACATCCGGACAATTTTTCAGGACATCACATTAGATATATGCCTCTTGAAATATTTTCAAAAATGCCTTTTTTGGAAACTGGATTTTGTCACCACTACAAAACTTCCTCTATGAGGAAGCAATTAATACAAGATACAGTAATTGACCCTCCTACTACAACTTCATATTTAATAAGTAACCCAAATGATGCTATAAAAATAGAAAAATAAAAAAAATAAATGAAATAAATTTATCATTTATAAATGATTGTTATACTGCCAACTTGACTCAACTTTCCTTTCCCACAAACTCTTTTTAATAATTTCTATTAAAAAGGGATTTTTCCCCCAAACAAAAGCCTTTCACTGAAATTCATTGAAATCAGAAACAAGGAATGTAGGAAGAATACCTCTCAATTTTGATTATTATTAATCCTTACAACCGATTCAGGTAAGCTTCTGAGAGATAAAGAAGTTTCAATTCGAAACTTTAGTACACGATTCTACAGGCAAAGTTGGCTTTTATCGTAGCTTCGTTTCGAATTTATTCTACTTTCCTAACGGCTATGGGTTACTTTTCAAACAAGGGGAAGAATAAGAAAAGAAGGTGTAGCTAAGAGAAAGCATTAGGAGCGAAATAGGGTCGAAGTGCAGGGTTATCGCATTTGACCACGATGGACCTAACCCAAGCGATTTCAAGACATTAGTCGACTGAACCTTTTCTCCAAACTTCTCCTTGGTTGCCTCGCTCTAGTGACCTCTGAACCTTACCCCATCCCCTCGCTTGATTCCACCCCTCATTTCGCTCCCTTAGATCGTTGAGAATCGTAATTTCTTTCCCCTTAATCTTTAGTTTCGTACGTGAGAGCAGGTGCTTCAAAGTACAGGTTGGGGAAAAAAGGACCAGAAAAAAAGGAAAGTGGCCCCAGTTGGCATAAAGGTAGGGGTAACTGGTGAAAAAACAAAAGAGAGGAAAAAAAAGAGGACTGCCACGGGTGCGAGCTCGCCTGCAAGTCGACGGCGGAACGAGAGTTCCGCGGAACACATTTCGCCTCTCGAATAAATTGGAGAGAAACGTGCAGAATAGAGGTAAGCGTGGAGGCAGCTAGGAAGTAAGGAGGAGAACAACAGGGCAATAAAGAAAAGGGGTGTCGGGTAACCCAACGACCACCGGTACTACGTTATTCCTAGCCCGTAACCAAAGAACCTTGTTTCGTGAACACTTGTGTTGTGAGATGCTTTTTTTATGGAAAACATGTAAAGAAGGCAAATTTTGATGAAATTGTGGTGAAAAAATGACATGCGATGTACGAATTATTATACTTTAGCCCTAAGGGAGGAATTTGTAAATTAACTTGCTTGTGGCATTGCATACCACTTTTTGGAATGGAAAAGGGTTTTGGCAGAGAGGATTGGAAAAATAGATTGTAACCATGGCCATAAAATGAACAGATCTCAAACTCGAAAACATATTCTTGAATCTGAAAAGGTTAAACCAATACCCCAAGCGCAGCGGCATGAAAAATAATGACTCGATTATATTAAAGAAGAATTCGCGTGCAGCATAATGAAACTTAAATAAGACGATTAAACGCAACAATTTTAAACCTCATGAATACAAAATCAACATGATTATCTTCTTCACTATGGGGGTGTAGTGTTGACATGGTAAACGGAGTTAACCGTTATTTCGTCAGGTAATTGCATTTTGGTTCGCAATAAATAATTGTCATCGAGGCGAGGAGCTTCCAACTTGGAGTGAAACTTTGAAACGCCATGCCATCGCGAAATTTCCCATGTGGCCATCTCGTGGCGGGAGTGTACCAAACCCCATCCCCTTTCACCCCCTCGAAACCAGAACCGAAGATCGAAAGAGTGATCTGAACACGTACATTGCGTTTAAGCCATCCCATGTGCCTAGAGCGTGCCTTGAATGCGCCTCCGAACATATTATATATATGGAAAAAAGTGCATTTACTATTTTAAGGTAGCTCAACGAATAAAGAACAAAAAAAATTTTATTTATTGAAGTTCGTATCCGACATAATATAATTTGTACCATTCTTAGTTTTCAATTATTTATTATTTATTTTTATTATTTATCTTTTCCCAACTCTCCTTTTCTAATACAATTATCACACCTCATCCTACTGTGGAGTACAGGAACGTGGACGTAACACTGGGCGGACTTAAATAGAAGTGGCGGAGTCAAAGATAATGGGCGTGACCTTAGAAATGTAAAAAAATGGACTTAGTCATATAAAGTATTTTTGTTCAGAATGTGGTTAATGGGCGTGAGAAAATATTGTGGGTGTAGTCACAGAATACGGGCGTGGTCTAGAGTTATGGGCGTGAGAAAATATAGTGGGCGTAGTCACAGAATATGGGCGTGGTCTAGTGTTATGGGCGTGACAAAATATAGTGGGTGTAGTCATGTAATATGGGTGTGGTCTAGTGTTATGGACGTGGCCTTGGGTGTGGTTATAAGTAGAGTGGGTACCGACTAAGGCGTCGTTTAATACAGTAGGCATGGTCCAAAGGGAGGCATTAGGGGGCGTGAGAAAATATTGTGGGCGTAGTCACAAAATACGGGTGTGGTCTAGTGTTATGGGCGTGAGAAAATATAGTGGGTGTAGTCATAGAATATGGGCGTGGTCTAGTATTATGGGCGTGATAAAATATAGTGGGCGTAGTCATAAAAAATGGGTGTGGTCTAGTGATATAGGCGTGGCCTTAGATGTGGTTATAAGGAGAGTGGATATAGACTAAGGCGTCGTTTAATACAGTAGGCATGGTCCAAAGGGAGTAATCAGGGGGCGTGGCTAAAGAAACTACCCTTGAATAAGAGTAGATAGTGGGAATATAAAAGAGTAGAGATAGTGGGCGTGAGGATTCTTGGAAGCAAGGCGGAAACAGAAAATTTTTAAGACATTGAGTGATAAATATCATATAAAACAGAACGAATGTAGTATTTGGGGAAAGGGAGAAGCGGATGGAGTAAAAAAGATAAATAAATCGCGAGGCGGGGTTGGATGCGGATATGGGGGAGAGAAAATATTAATAGTGTTTGAGAAAACGAAGTCCCAGAACTGGTAGAATACAAAATAGAGAGAGGATGCCGCCAATTTGCAAATGTCAAGATCGAGAAAGGAAAATAGCGTACAGATACATAAACTTCTTTTTCAATACGCATATACATCACTTGAATCAACAGTAGAAACTATGGATGGATGCATATTACATATGCGATCGTAGATTCGAGAAAATGGATCACAGAGTGTTGTATTTTGTTGAGAATAAATGGAAATAAAACCCAATGATAGAAAGTTCTGCATAAAGGATTTAGATCATGCATTCTGCTTTAACGATGAATAAAATACACTGCTTCAAAAATAATAGAGCTAGCCCATTATAAGAGAATATTGGAAATATTGAATGCATTCTTTTGAAACGGGAAGATAATCTTCTTTTATTTTTTATTCTGCGAGAAATTTAATATTTTGTAAAGGTTCCTGGAATATTTAAAAATGCATTTATAAATGATGAAGACGTTGTAAGTTCCCTAAAACTTGAACGATCCTTTGTCACAATAAGTTATAAATGAAAAAAAAAATGGAAATAAGTCGAAAATAAAATCTTGAAAAATGGACATGCCTTTAGAAAAGTGAAAGGTTGCCTTCAATAAATAGTAATGAAATATTAAAGTTGGGAACGGTAATAAACGTAAACGCTAAAGGCATACAAAGGCGTTATTTATGGATCATTTCAATTACACTAACTCCAAGGAAGATATGGAACTCGTGACAGTTATACGAAAGTGGATTGAACGTACTAATATAAATCTGAATAAAATTAGAATACAAATGAAATTGTGAGAGAAACGGGATGTGCGAGATTTAGAAAATGAATGTGCATGGTAAGAATAAATAATAGAAGAAAAATGTCACATGATATGAGAATCTGGAGCGATGAGAGATTTCAGGAATATGAAAAATAAAGTAGAATGTGATAAATTAAATTGAAGGGAGAATATCAGTCAGCAATAAATTCAGCTCTTTACAACTGATTCTCACTTTTCTTGTTCAAATTCTCTTCTATTTAATTTTTATCCCCTTATCAGGTGTAAAGTTTATTTTCTACTATCCCAATATGTTGTTTACTCTGTTGATAATATTTGAGGTCGTTAACGCTTTAATTGAGAAGTTACAACGGAATTTAAGGGAAAATTGCGGAAGTTGAGAAAATTATAATATTTCGATGAGATTCACTCGCTTGATGAAATTAACCCTTAGCACCGCATACATGAAAGTGGAATTACCTCGTATCGTTGAACACTTTATCAAGGGCACTCTTGAGGGTTATGTCATCAAGCTCATCGTATCTCACGATCACGGCTGCACCCCTGGCTGCTGCTGCGGCTGCATTATGAAACTGATCTCCATACATAGGAACTATAACCATAGGTATTCCAACGTAAACACCCTCTGATAAACCCAAAAGTCCTCCATGGCTCAAGTAAGCTTTCACATTCGGATGATCTGAAACAAAAAATTAATGATTAATTATTACTTGTCTGCTCTTCCCTCTCAATATAATTGGCTCCAGAAACAATCTAAAGCAGAATTTCAAAAGAACTCTTACTCGTGATTTTCAGACTCAAATTACGTATAAAAAATAATAAAAAGAGAAGATAGCATTATTTTCATTAAATATTTGTTCGACTAAACAGGGCATTTTTTTAAATAAAAAAATAATCTTCGGAGAAATTTTTATTTCAATAATATGAAAAAGTGTTATTAATTTCTTGTTATTGGAATAGTCGTGTTAGAGATTCAGTAAAAAAATTCGAAAGATCCAGAATAATAAAGATTTATGCTTCTGTTCTACCCTTTTTTTTATCACTAAATGACGAAAATTGTGATTATAATATGTAGTTGATTAGTTCAGGAATTAATTAAAAACCTCTGGAAATTTCTACACTCTAATTTGATAATCTCTTTCTCTTTTTCATTACTTTTTTCATTCTGGCTCTTATTTCTTAGCCAACAATTTAAGTTCTTTCCCCGAGAATGGATAACATTAGAGAACTTTTTCCGGATTAAGCAAAACATAGCAGTGAGGAAAGTCGCGTTTCCGTGGCGAGTCGACGCCCCTTTTTCCTCTACTTCCCCTTCATATTCATACTCGTTCTTTGTGCCTGTGGTAGAGGTGCGAGAATATTACAACAAATGGACTTTCTACACTTTTGTCGCTTTCTTTCCTCTCTTTTCGTCTGGTTTACGTATTTCTTCGAATTCTTCCTCCCCTGGGACTCAACTGCATCCATCGTATCACCTAAGCTTACTGTCATCCACCCCCATTCCCCCTTCCCCTTGAGACTAACCAATATTATTATTTCTCTTTCGATCTCTTTGATATCATTTTCTTTCTTTACTTCCATTTCTAAAAAGGCTAAAAACTCATTGTTGAGAGTCAAAATAACTTCGCAAGAATATAATTTTGCACATAAAAAAACGTGTCTGAACACATCGTGCCTTTTATACTTATGCAACTTAACAGTTTTTCACTAATGACGCCAGTGAGCCCTTATTGTTAGTAGTAAAACCACGTTGTTGTCAGCCATCTAATTTAAATAGACTTTCTCCAAACACAGTAGAAAATGTCTGTAAGAGTCAGACATCGAATTAATATATAAAATAAATATCCGGATAATTAGAATATAATTTTGCACATTTAAAAACGTGTCTGAGCACATCGTGCCTTTTCTACTTATGTAACTAAACAGTTTTTCAGTAATGGCGCCAGTGAGTCCTTATTGTTAGTAGTAAAACCACGTTGTTGTCAGCCATCTAATTTAAATACACTTTCCCCAGACACAGTAGAAAATGTCTGTGAGAGTCAGACATCGAATTAATATATAAAATAAAAATCCGGATAATTAGAATATAATTTTGCACATTAAACAACGTGTCTGAAGACATAATGCCTTTTCTACTTATGCAACTTGACAGTTTTTCACTAATGGCACCAGTGAGTCCTTAGTAGTAAAACCATGTTGTTGTCAGCCATCTAATTTAAATAGACTTTCTCCAGACACAGTAGAAAATGTCTGTAAGAGTCAGACATAGAATTAATATATAAAATAAAAATCCGGATAATTAGAATATAAT
>CAJFCP010000169.1:506280-554449 GCA_904066005.1 Synergus itoensis | reverse complement strand
TCTCCAGACACAGTAGAAAAGGCACGATGTGTTCAGACACGTTTTTTTAATGTGAAAAATTATAGTCTAATTATCCGAATTCTTATTTTATATATTAATTCGATGTCTGACTCTTACAGACCATTTCTACTGTGTCTGGAGAAAGTCTATTTAAATTAGATGGCTGACAACAACATGGTTTTACTACTAAGGGCTCACTGGCGCCATTAGTGAAAAACTATTAAGTTGCATAAGTAGAAAAGGCACGATGTGTTCAGACACGTTTTTTTAATGTGAAAAATTATATTCTAATTATCCGAATTCTTATTTTATATATTAATTCGATGTCTGACTCTTACAGACCATTTCTACTGTGTCTGGAGAAAGTCTATTTAAATTAGATGGCTGACAACAACATGGTTTTACTACTAAGGGCTCATTGGTGCCATTAGTGAAAAACTGTTTATTTGTATAAGTAGAAAAGTCCCGATGTGTTCAGACACGTTTTTTAATGTGCAAAATTATATTCTAATTATCCAGATTTTTATTTTATATATTAATTCGATGTCTGACTCTTACAGACCTTTTCTACTGTGTCTGGAGAAAGTCCATTTAAATTAGATGGCTGACAACAACATGGTTAGCTATGACGAAACTATAACCGTTGATAAACTTTCAATTATGATGAAAGTTTAATAATTTATCTTATTTAAATTCATTGGGCATTAAGTGGGTAACCCCATTTTGGGCATAAGCACTACTCAGCGTTACAACCCCGACTAGAACCCAATTAGTAGTTGGGTATTTGTTGGGGTGTGATAGGGGAACCTAATTGGGAGTTGGGCAAATCAACTGGGGCCCGTTGAGGCCCCAACCGGCTTTTCCACACGAGAACGAAATTTAAAAATGATTTTTAAATATATTTATCAAGAAATTGGATGGAGAAATGTATTTGGAAAGGGAGTGTGGAAAATATCTAATTGTTCAATAAATGTTTCATTTACACGAATTTGAGCCATAAATAATTACGTTTATGAATTGGATTGATGTTGTGGAAAGAAATAAAGTATTGACTGAAAAGCAGAGACATTAACTGAAATAGCAAGATGCTGTTAAGCAGTAGTTACCTCTTTTATGGCTCATGTACATATATATAATTGTGAACCGTACATTTCGAGTTTTAGTTTGATATTCCAAACAGCTGTGTCTCATTGGAACATATAATAGTTAAACAGAAATGTTGGTAATTATCATCGTTTTAACGCTTCGAGCTTCATTCATGCATATGCTAACATTCATTAATGCGTCGAAATACGTTTGTAGACATGCATACGAAACGTGACAAACGAAGCTTCCTCAAAAGCACCAAGAGTTTAGCTTTGATTTACGACTCTGTAGGACGAGAATTTTCTATTTTATTGTCTCCTATTGCCACAGTTGTAGTTATTAGTTAGAGTTATATTTATTAGTCTTTATTAGTCTTTATTAGAGACTTTATTAGTCTCGTAATGAAATGGTTTTCTGATTTACTATACAAGATTTTACTAATCTTGTTAATCGACTCTGTTTAGGGATAAGTAGTTTTTAATGGAGAAATATTAAAATATTTTTACACGGTTTACGCTTGTAATTATTAACGCAATTATTATGCTTCGTAATAGCTTATAATTTGTCTCTTGTCTGACAAAATTAGCTCATCTGAAATTTATAATTGGTATTTATAAAACATGATAAAGTAAATGTTTGTAGTTTAGCTTCAGTTTATTCTGAGTCATCAATTAAATATTCTAATGATTAATTAGATGGGTATTAATTGAAGGTAGTCAAATTACTCTGAAATTTAAGTGAAAATCTGGTATAATTTTTTTAATTGATCGCTTAAAGAAAGGAAGCGAGTCTTCTTATTATAGTTAATTATGGTCCGGGCGAGGTGAGGCATTACTCCTATCTATCGAATTCATTGCGTTCGTGCACCTAACACGCGTGCGAGTAGATGTTTGCATGTTCGTTGTAACTTTCGCCTAATAAGCAGACTCGGAGGATCGATTGCACTAGTTTCAAACAAACAATTTGACCCTCCAACCCTTTCTCAATTCTCATGGAGGGCAGAAAGGTTAGCAACGACAGGTCAAATATTACGCTCGAGACAGTTGTGGGATAGAAACAAATGACATACCTACCTAAAACAGTTTCGTAGTTTGCCTTTGTGTCGAGTGGACGAACATTAATTAAGCAACTCGCTAATGAGCTAGTGGATTCATGAATCACCTTTAAATCTCCACGGCCAAGATCTTCTTTCATGAAGTACGGTTATGAAACTCGGCTATAAGTTATCCCGAGACAAGCTGTCATTTTTTTTTCACCCTCCGAGAATTATGACTCGTCGATATTCATTCGGTTAACTGACCGTGGCGAAAGAAAATTGGAAAATTCCAAGGCTTAATTCCTATCAGGAATAAAATTAAATGTCTCCTTCCGAATCAGAGATTTTTTGCCTCAAACTTTCCATAAATTGAGGTGGTGTTGATTTTTACTTGAAAATGAAATTCATTATTTAAAACAGAGTATCTAATTATACGTAGGTATCAATTAGGAAATTATGCAAAATTTCATAAAGTATCCGGATGCACAAACAAGATCAATGCCATCACCTGTGACACTTATTTGCATATTTAAATCCAGCATTGGAGCCTCAACTTCAAGCTCAGTGAACTACTTTTTATGATTTATTTTCGAGAGACGGAGGCAACTAATTTCACTAAGAAAACAGAGCCAATTTAAGCTTCCCGTGTTCTTTGATATAATTAAATTAGCAGTCAAATGTTCGAGAGGTGTGAAGGATGAAAATAATAATTCATCGTTCACAACCGTGAATTGATTTTGAATAATTTCTAGTATAATAATAAGCAAAACCATTTTTTTCTCTTTTCATAATTAATTTCTTCTATACGAAGTCTTTTTCACTTTCCTCACGGTCTAATTCATTATTTTGTTTACTTGTCCCCTTTTTTGCTATTTTCCCTCAGCTTTTCATACTTGATGAGTTTGGAACTTTGTGCATATATATTGTATACAACATGTTCCACTATTAGAAGCGGGAAATTGCGCTGTGTTTTGTACTGAGAGTTACGCGAGTGACAGCGAGTAATAAGTAATTATTCTAATGACATGCGCGGACTAATGACACTCGAGGATGACGCGACGGTTTACCACGTCTGACATTTCTGCCGGGTCGGGTACGAGCGCACCCATCCCGATGAACTTTGCTCATAAACTCGCATGATCTCGAGTTTAGGAGACGCTTGTGTGTCATCTATAAACCCCAGCTACTAACAGGTTACGTGTCTAACGGGTTGCTTCGGTGAAAATTTTATCCCCGATTTGTCGATAATCCGTCGAGTATCAGGCTTCTGCAAGCGTTTCGTAAAATCCGGTTTATCACCAAAGGAAAATTGGTCCTCTGCATGAAGAAGAGATATTCTATATGAAGAAAAGATGTTCCAGCCTTTTTAAAATGAGTTCCCTACTAATTGAAAATTATGCGCAATTTTTGTTAGTATATTAAACATCCAGCGAAGCTATTATTAATCTAGTGAGAACCGCGGTTTTTTATTAATCGGAAAGGCACTCTCGATAATTACCCCGCGAGTGTCTCATTTATTTTTGCCTCTCTTTCCCATTATCAAACGCCTACCGTGTACCGAGCATATAATTTCAACATATAGATACCCATTCTGCGGAAAACAGATGTTCAGAGCTGTGCGAAGCAGACTAATTTTCCCGGGACATAGCAACTCTTTGCGCTTTACTTAATGAAACGGCAGGATCGATATTTCTGCCTTTTTATTGCAAATCCTGCTACAAACAAAAAATAAAAGAATACATTCCCAGCATATTCACGCAAAGGCTGACTCTGATTTTTCATTTAAAATGCCACCACATATGCTTTTTTCAAATATTTCGAAGAATATTTTCAAGCAGAAGCAGTTGAAGTATTTTTAATTATCTGCGAAATTTTTATTGCAAAAAGGAATTAGAGCAACTGTGTCAAGTAGAACGTAATCAACTTAATTAAAGTGCAACTATGTCTTCATAGTTCCATTTTAAATAGATAGTCGTTTTTTCTAGAAGATGATTCACTAAAATGTGACTATAACATTTTTTAAAGTTTTAGTTAAATCATCATAATTATTTTCCTTCTATTAAAAATATTAAAAGTAGTCCATTTAAAGTCTGGTATTCTGTAATCAGAATTCGAATTTGTATTTTTTGTATAATATTCTACTTAAATATATTTTATCAGTAACCACATTCGTCCTTATCTTTTTTTTGTATTCCAACTATAAAATTGCAATCAAATATTTCTATTATAAACACGCGGTCAGTCACCGGGTGCATGTGTTGGTAGAATGACGGGTTTACTTATACACACCCTAACGTGGAACCCCGTGGCGTGAGAAGACCCCTACTGTGCAAAAGCCTAGGAAACTCGTCATACTGTCACGTATATCCCCGACAATCTGCCTTGTGTATTTTTATCCTTGTGTATTATATTTGCATGTATATACAATTTATGTAATCGTATTATATACTATGAAATGTGATTCTCTTCAAGAAATTGTTATTCTAAGTACACGAATAAGTATTCGATCAAGAAGTAGCTTTCAATAAAAAACCACTCTTTGCTGCATTTTAAAATATGCTATTTTATAACACACGCATGATTTACTTATTTTTCATGCCTATGAAGCGGGGCAAAAGTTCTACTTTCAGGCCCTAAGAAGTAAAAAGTACTTTTTGCTCACTAGGGAGCAAAAAGTACTTTTTCCCCACTAGGGAGTAAAAAGAACTTTTTACCCACTAGGGAGTAAAAAGTACTTTTTACTCACTAGGGACTAAAAAGCACATTTCGACCCACTAAATAAAAAGCGAGTAATTGGGAGAATATTCAAACAAACAATTAAAGTAGAACCAAAAAAAAAGGAAGTGAGAGCCAATGCATTGGTCACTCGGATTGTAATTGTCGGTGTAGAGAGTTGAGAAACGTAGGGGTCGATAATGAGGGCAACTGATAACGCGACGACGCAACAATCTACGACAGAGATGCTGTCTGGCCGGTAGACACATAAATCGTCTTAGTTAAGGGATACAGTCACACAATCACTTTAAAATAAGCCCTAATATTTTTTCTACTCTAAATTGGGTCTAAAACATTTTAAATTATGTAAACGTACAATAAAATAAATATTTGAAAGTCGTTGTTGTTGTATAAGTTATTTAACTCGCAAAAAGACTTCAAACCACAATTTTTTATATTATGGCACGTACTTAGTCCCATTTATAAAATTTTTAAAAATTATTGTCTGTTATTATTGCTTGGCGCTGGATTGCTGTTGAGCACGAGTTTCATGCATTTAATTATAAAATCAGTGTAATTACTGCATTCAAACTCTGACAATGCAGCCGATTCCAGTTACATCCATTAATTTGTTTATAACGTGAAAAACGATTGAAATCGTGAATGTATGATAAAAAAATGTATATAATATATACGTAACATATACATATATGTACTTCAAATTGTATATTTTTAATTGGATATTGAATTGAACTGTACGTCGCACAATTTATATAACAATTCAGTAAGCATTTAATAAAAATCTGAAAATTGCTTTCCAATGCAAACACTAATCAAATGGGGGCCTCTAACTAATTAGATAAAATGGTGATTATTCGAGAGTACCAAGGTACTCTAACGAACACGCATAGTTTATACAAGCCCGTCTATACACAGTCCAAAATTGTTTTGGTCCTGAGCCAACGTTAATTAATTTGAAACTAGATTTGATGTAACACTATCGTATAAATGAGAGCATTAGTTATTATGCTATAGAAAATGGACGTGGACTAGGGAAATTGATTACGAGGAACATAGGTGAATTTCTAAAGCTAATATAAACAACGGAGATCGTCCTTGTTGAACTATAGTTTCAAATAATGATCTGTCATCCAGTAATAAATACAGGGGTCTGATTAGTTAAGTCTTCCAATTGAAAATAGCAGCTTTAACTGCTCTAATAAACACACATTCGTTATATGTTTGGTCTTGACATTTTCTATGTCGCAGTTTTCTTTTCTCTTTTCTCTTGTGTAATGTGAACTTAACCCAATGTCTAATGTAGGTTCTCAAGACTTATGGCGCAAACTTTATGGGTCATAGCAGATTTAAGGAAAACTCTTATAACTCGGAATTGCTTTAAATCGGCACTTTTCCTTGAAATCTTCAAGAAAAAGGAGTCCAGATTTTTAACCTGGGATCAATTTTTCTGTCTTAAAAAATTGGTGTAACGAAATGTCTCGAAAATGTCGCATACATTGTTGTTGCAAACTTGATTGGCTTTTGAATAACTTGAAGTTGAAAGAAGAAAAGAAAATTAATAGCGCAAAAAAAAATTAACGAAAACCTTCGAAATTCCTTAAAATTCGTTAAGATTTCTTAAAACTCCCAGAAACCTTTTGAAATCCCTTAAAAATCCACAAAAACAATTAAAATCATGAATGTCTTGAAATCAAAGTTAAAATTCGCAAAAATTTGTAAAAATGCCTGAAAACCTCTTGAAATTTCATAACATTTAAAATCTCTTAAAATCCTTAGAAACATTATCAAATTCCATGAAATCCTTCAAAATTCTACAAAACCTTTTAAAAATTAGAAAAATCTCATAAAATCCTTTAACATTTTACGACAACCTTTAAAATCCTTTTAAATTCTACAAAATCTTTCAAAAATCAGAAAATCCCTTCAAATTATTATAAATCTCATAAAATTTCACAAAATTCTTAAAAAACCGAATTTGAAAACTAACTTCAGATTATTTTCATTGTTAAAACGCGCGGATCATATTTGCTAGTCTGAAGAGAAATGCTTAATCTTGCGAACGGAAAATACATATTTCTATGTATACAAATGGAAAATCTACGTCCACTTGCCCCTCAATAATCGGTGCTTCCTGCTCCTTATTGAAAGAAACTGATTCCCAAGATTCAAATCACGAGGATGAATCTGCAAGTAACATCAGCCAGAAGAAACTGTGCATACGCGTTACATCGATCTTGACTTTGAAATTACAATACCCGCAATGCTTACTGAAAATCGACGAAGCGTTTGGTCACGGTTCGAGAAGTCTTTTATTCGGAAAACAAAACTGTAATGCGCCCCTTGGTCCATGGATTCCGGAATAATGTTGCGTACAGTGAAACTAAATTGAAAAGGATTTAAAAGAATTGGAGTTAAATTAAAGCAATTGAAAAGAATTCAAGGTGAATGTAAAAAAATAAAAAAGAACTATAGGAAACAATACAAACAATGCAATGTAATTCAAGTGAATTCGAATGGTTTAAAGGAATTCAATTCAATCTTAAAGATAAATTATTTTTTAATCATTAATTAATTAATTATTAATTAATTAATCACTAACTAATTAAACATTTTTTAAGTATACGAATTTAATCTCCATTTGTACTCACTCAATATATCGAACTGAGGCAACCACTTTAGAATCATCAAATTCTTGGGTTGTTGAGGAAGTTGATCAATCTCCCATTTCCATATCACTTTCCTCGGAATACTACCAATCACCCTAATAATCGCTTCCAACTTTTCCTTCGGCAAACTAGAAGATTTTATCATCGACCCCCAACTGAAGACAAGAACTCCCTCAGAAGCCTCGTCCAAAAATTTCTTCAAATCATCAGATAAAGGTTGTGTGGGCCGAATTTGAAGCCCTCCGACTTCTATAATATTCGGAACTTGTGGTCTTGATCCAAAAAGAGAATAATGAGTGTTTGCTAAAACAGCACAAGTCTCTTTAGAAATTTCTCCAAGAGGTGGAACCCCAGGTCCAAAAACATCTTCCACAATTTTTTGTGTGGGCCACTGATATAGAGTCTCATATAAAAAATTGGTAAAGCTCGTCATCATTGTATTCTGAACCCGTTTGAAAAAGTTCATTCGAGGTGAGAACCCAAGAAAATGATTCGGAATATAACTGGGATTATCGGGATTTCCGATTGGCGGATTAACCCACGGCATAAGTTGATGGGATGAGAGGGCTATGAAGGGAGATTGAAATCTGTGAACGAAACCTAAAAAACAATCACTGTTGAAGGTTTCGTACAATATTAAGTCGAATTTTTCGTCGGATTTGATCAACTGACGCACTTCTGGAATGCTGAGACCAGCCTTACAAGCATCAAGGCCCCATTCGCGAAGGGTGAAGAAGATGTTTTTGAGAATTGGGATTGAAGAATCCAGTTTCTTCAGATCAATTACATTAATCCACTTGTTTAAGGAATTAGAAAGATTTATGTCTTTGTAATTCGGAAACACTTCCTCCTTGGAATCATTCAAATTTCGAGGAAAATATGAGACTACTGTCATTTCATGACCTCTGCGGGCAAGTTCCTCTAAAAGAGGTTTGTAGAGATCAAAATGACTTTTTCCTGGATGATGAAAAAGGGCGAGGATCTTCAACTTTGGCTGAAGATTTGCATTCAGTTTCGAAGATTTGGATATCGTAACGAAGGATGATGAAGTTACAAATTGTAGTAATAGAAGGAAGATGATGAATTTTCTTTTTAAAGGACTTTTAAAATCCATCATTTTTCCTTTTATTAGCAGAAAGTATAAGTATAAGAAGACAATTTTCACTTTTTCATGATATTTTAGAGATATAATTTGAACTCGATGCACCGCAAACAGAACACTGACTGATTTGAGAAACGGCGATATCCACTTTCTTAGTTATAACTAAAACATTAATTGAGCCAAGAAATAATTAAGATACTTGTGTAGCAAACGCTTGTAATCTTCATTCTTATGGCTTCGAGATTAATTAGTAAGCAGCTTCTTGCTCAATGTTTACGTCGAATATTTAATTATCATTATCAGAAATTTAGATTGTTAATCTGTAAAAAATATTGTGAATATTTAGATATCTGAATTAAGTTATTGATTTTGAAATTTCAGTCAGCTCAAGTTTTTAGGCCCTCGAAAATCACCCCCAATGACATATGAGATTTTTGAAAAAAATTGAAGTTCATATTTTTTATACTTTTTTTCATTAATATAATTTATTAATTTCAGAGGCTTCAAAATCGTTTGAACCATTTTTAATTTAATTCTTGGCAGAAAAAATCTGGGAAAAATAGTTTCTGTATAAACTTTGCAATGATTTGTTCGATTCTTTCTAACTTTTCTCAAAAAATACAAAAAAGATATATTTTTTATAAACTTTTAATCTAATTCGATTATAATAACCTTTTTCATAAATTTTTCAGTTTCTTAGTAAAACATTCATTTTCCTGAAACCCCCTAATACTTCATTCTATCTTTTCGACATTCCACCTGAAATCTATAATTGTACTCACTCATAATGTCAAACTGGGGCAACCATTTTGCAACCATCAAATTCTTGGGCCTTTGTGGAAGTTTATCCACCTCCCACTTCCAAATAACTCTCCTTGGAATACTACCAATCACCCTAAGAATTGCCTCCAGCTTTTCCTTCGGCAAAGTCGAAGCTTTCACCATAGATCCCCAACTAAAAAGCAGAGCCCCTTCACTTGCCCCATCCAAAAATTTTTTTATTTTCTCCGGAAGAGGTTTCACGGGTCGAATGTGAAGTCCCCCAACTTCCACAACATTCGGAACATAGGGTCTCGCTCCATGAAGAGAATAATGCGTATTTGTCAAAAGTGCCGAGGTTTTTCTCGCAATGTCACTAAGAGGTGGAACCCCAGGTCCAAAAGTCTCTTCCACAATTTTTTGCGTTGGCCACTGATATGTAACTTCATAAAATATTTTTGCAAAATTCATGTAAACAGTGTTATAAATTCGGTTCACAAAATTCATCTGCGAAGATAGTCCAAGAGAAGAAACTGGAATATAACTAGGGTTGTCAGGATTTCCCATTCTAGGGTTACCCCATGGAATAATTTGATGGGACGAGAGAGCAATGAATGGGGCTTTAAATCTGTGAGTGAATCCCAAAAAGCAGTCACTGTTAAAATTTTCTGTTAGTATCAAGTCGAACTTTTCATCAGATCTGATCAATTCACGCACTTCTGGAATATTAAGACCAAGTTGGCAAGCTTCCAGTGACCACTTACGATAAAGTAAGAGGCCTTTAATACTCCTTAGGATCGAATAGTCAACTTGCGTCAAGTCAATAACATTAATCCATTTTTTATTCAGCTGTCCGCCGATATTTATGTCCCTATAATTTCGAAACACTTCCACGTTGCTGTCGGTAAGATTCACATTTCGAGGAAAATATGACACTACAGTCATTTCATGACCTCTGCGGGCAAGTTCCTCTAAAAGAGGTTTGAAGAAGTCGAAGTGACTTTTTCCTGGATGATGAAACACTGCAAGAATCCGAAATTTTTCCTCTGATGTGGTATTTAACTTTGGAGAAAAGAGTTCCTGAGAATTTGTCACGAAAATTGACGAAATTGCAACTTCCAATAGTAAAATCACGGAAAAGAAGTTTATTTTTACGACTGATTTATTAAAACGCACCATTGTTTAATTTTAGCAAGAGATTTATGTGTTATGAGTGATTTTTTCGAATTCTGTTGTAATAAGACTGATAAAAAGTGGAATCAGTGTAATCCAATGTTTCTTGAATGGTAACTACGGAATGAATAAGATTAAAAAGTTTCAACGTAGTTCGTCAGGACTCGTATCATTGACTAATAATCTTCTTTTCGCCAACGTGATGTTATCATTAATTTAGTTCAAACATACTCCTGGCCTCTACGATTAGGCCCGCCAATAAATAAAATGATTAATCGAAATATCTGTTCAATGCTGGGACAAAGTCTCATCACGCTCTTCTTACATGGCGTGCATCTATGAACTTTGTTCTGTTGTGGTATAAAAAAAAATCTCGAAGCTTTTCATCAGAATTTATTACTTTTTTAATTATGGAACCGCTTGGTTTTAGATTTCACTAGCCAAATCCAGCAGCGAGATTTCAAGGTGAATTAAAAAGATCTTGAAATCATTTTTTTTTAATTGAAATAATTTTTTGGAATTAGAATTTGAAAGAATTGCAAATAATTGAAATAAACAATCAAAAATATTGAATACAAATTAAGAGATTTCAAAAGATTACAATATGAATTAAAAAGAATTGCAAATAACTAAAAAGACTTCAAAATCAACTAAAAATAATTAAATTTTCTTAAACTTCGTTATATTTTAGAAACTTCACAAATATTTTCAATGTACCCACATTTATTTATGAATGAAAACATCATTCGAAGAGTTTAACTTGATTTTCATGAACGACATAAGAAACAAATCACGCTTATTACTTTCACTAATTAAAAAGAGATAATTACCTTTCACTCGTATAATATATTCAATATTTAATATCACTTTCTTGATTTGATATATACATTTTTCTATATGAGTATGCTAATTCTATATATATGCTAATTTTGTATATATGCAAGTCCTACTTACTAAGTCCTACTTACTCATAATGTCAAATTGTGGCAACCATTTCCTAATCATCAAATTTTTGGGTTTCTCAAAAGTTTCATCTTTCTCCCACTTCCAAATTACTTTTCTCGGAATGTCACCAATAACTTTCAAAATGGATTCTAACTTTTCTCTCGGTATCGTAGAAGTTTTGACTGCGGATCCCCAACTGAAGAGAAGAACACCCTCAGAAGCATCATCCAAAAATTGTTTGATATCTTCTGGTAAAGGTTTTCCAGGTCCAATATGTATTCCTCCAATTTCCACAACATTTGGAACATATGGTCTCGATCCAAAAATCGAGTAATGTGTATTGACAAACAAGACAGAAATTCTCTTGGAAATCTCGCCAAGTGAAGGGACACCAGGTCCAAAAGCATCTTCCACAAATTTTTGGATTGTCCAATGATGAAACTTTTCATAAATAATCTTGCTGAGACCCATCTCCAGCGAATTTTGTAATCTTTCGAGAAAACTCATTTCTGGAGATGCCTTAGAAAAAATATATGGAATATAGCTAGGATTGTCAGGATTTCCTATTCGAGGATTGATCCAAGGCATGATGTCATGAGTCGAAATTGCGATAATCGGTGCTTTAAACTTGTGAGAAAATCCAAAAAAGCAGTCACTGTTGAAAACTTCTGTGATTATTAAATCGAACTTTTCGTTGGATCTGATCAATTGTCGAACTTCTGGAATATTAATTGCCGCTTGGCAATGCTTCAAGGAATCTTTTTTAAACCTTGACATTATAGAAATAATAAATGAACTATGGAGATTGCTCAAATCAATGCTATTGAGTAAAATATTCACAGATCCTGCAAGATTTATGTCCTTGTAATTAGGAATCTCATTATTGCTATTGTTTATGCATCGGGGAAAATACGAAACCACTGTAAGATGGTGTCCTCTATGAGCCAATTCTTCCAAAAGTGGTTTGAATACATTAAAGTGACTTTTTCCGGGATACGAAAAAACACCAAGAATTTTAAAACTTTTATTGTTGTGAGTTTGAGAAAAGTTTGTAGAGAAAAAATTGTCCGACTCTGCAGGTACAAACTGCAGGATTATAAAAATCAGGAAAACGAATTTATAGCACTTTATCCACATTTTGTAGAAACGAGGAATTAATATGAAGTATTTTTTATGAATGACAAATAAAAAATTGATAATGATATCCCATCCGTTTAAAACTTGTAAAAATTTATGAACATCTTAAGTGAAACACAATAAGTGACTGAAGCTATAAAGCTCTGACAAAATTTATCAGCAATGCAATTAACATGTGAGAAAAAAAGCAAACACGACAAAGATAATTTAGTACTTCAAATAATAATGAATTCTGCGTTACGTACGCAAATAACTTACTTTCATGTATCTTTCCTAATATTTACTTTTCTAAGAACTTCAGTTTCATTGCCTTTGAAAATGTAAATGAGGAAGCAAAGCAATTTTATTTTGCGAACAAAAAATAATATTATCTCTTATCTTACGCATAATTTCAAACTCTGTCACTTCCAGATTAATCTTCTAGGAAGTTACCAATTGTTTTATAACATCTGTCGGTCGATTACATAACTTTTTATCATTCTCATTTCACCTCACTCTTCACCCTTCAATTTTTTTTCTAAATCCACGGCGGAGCCTTTTAATTTTGTTTTAATTTTTCCTATTGGCCTCTATACTCCTCTACATCGTGGGTTTCTTAAGTTTTGTTTGTAATTATATATAATTGAGTAATAAGTAAATATTTCATTGTATTATTATTATTATCTTTGTATTATAATTGTACATCAGATATAAGTAAATAAAAACTTTATTGAGTCACGTAGACATTTCTATAATTCATTTTATAAATTTAATTATATGCACTTTGTAAAAAAATCGAGTTAGTTTTAAATTTGATTTTAGCATTGCTTATTATTTCTAAAAACATCGAATAAAATAATTCCTTTTTGAACGTCTAAACAGTATTGTAAGAATCAATTCAAGATACATATTCCATTAGTATATTTAGAACAAAATTTATTCTAACTTCAAAAACATACAAGTGGAGTTAAATTCAACAAGTTTGGCGAAAAACAACTATCGTAAATAATAAAATAATCTAAGTACATTTAAATTTCACAATTTTCTTTTTTCTTATCTTTTTCTTTTATCTAACTCACTTCGAAGCAAAATATTCGAAAACGAACAGGGCACAAAAATAGGTTCAAAAATCTCTTTTAGGCAAAAAAAAATTGCATCTACGAGATTTGGGTATTGATAGATCGTGAAGTGAGAATGATAAAAAGTTACGTAATCGACCCCCTGGTAGAGGTTTCTCAGACCCAATCTGCATTCCTCCAATTTCGATAGACATTTTATTTGCAATCCTAGTTCCGAGAAATTCATACAACCAGAGAAATTCTTGACCATTCCAGCAAGTATATATTTCATTAAATAATCGAAGCAACTTTTTTTCAGAATAATATAATTCTCATTCTTATACAACTCGGACCATCGAACCTTAACTTTCACCAATAACTTTCACTACATTGGAAAAATGCAGTCTTTACTCGGAGAGAAAATAATAGGCATTGTATAGTACAACACAAGAATATTTTTACGATCTCAGTGAGGGAAACCCATTTTCTCTGGATTTAACGAGCGTTCGAGGCTCGCCAGCTCATGCAAATTGTTCAAGCGGAAGTGCAAATCTTGGTCATTTTTATGCATAAATTGAGAAAAAAAAACCGATAGAGGAAAACCCGATTTTACAAGTAGAAGTTTCATCAGTTTTTAGCAGTGAACAATTCTTTATAGCAATTAGTACCAGTTTTCAAATTTTAAAACATTGAATGCTGTTGTGTACAATTCTAAATCAGTATTCCAACATCCATACTCACTCATAATATCGAACTGAGGCAGCCACTTCTTAATCATCAAATTCTTCGGCTTTCCTTCAAGGTCTTCAGCTTCCCATTTCCAAATCACTTTCCTCGGAATGTAACTAATAACTTTTAAAATAGATTCCAGTTTTTCCTTCGGTAATGAAGAAGTTTTGACCATTGATCCCCAACTGAAGAGAAGAACACCCTCAGGAGCATCATCCAAAAAGTCTTTTATGTCCTTAGGCAAAGGTTTCTGAGGAAGAATATGAATTCCTCCAATTTCGACAACATTTGGAAGATGTGGAACAGCACCAAAAATAGAGTAGTGGGTGTTGGTCATCACGACAGACGTTTTCTTTGCAATTTCCGTAAGCGGAGGAACTCCTGGTCCAAAAACATCCTCCACTATTTCCTGTATATACGACTGAACTCCGATCTCGTAGAATATTTTATACAATGTCACATAAATAGTGTTATAAACCCTTTGAAAAAAAGTCATTGATGTGGAGAAAGGAGTAAATGTTCCAGGAATAAAACTAGGATTATCTGGATTTCCCATTATGTAATTAACCTGTGGTTGAATATCAGAAACAATGGAAATAAAAGGCACTTGATATCTGTGAACGAAGCCCAAGAAACAGTCACTGTTGAAACTCTCAGTTATTATCAAATCGAATTTTTCATTCGAATTTATCAGTTCTCTGACTTTCGGGACATTTAGACCACTTTTACAATCCTTTATAGCGAAAGATCTCAATCTTAATTTCGAGTCAACAATTTGTAAAGGGGAAGTGACGAGAGAAGATAAACTTTTGACTGCTACGAGTGGTTGAGAAGATTCTGCGATGCTTATGTCCTTGTAATTTGGAAGGATTTCGACGTCCTTTTCATTAAGATTTCTTGGAAAATGTGATATTACTGTCAGGTCATGACCTCTTCTTGCAAGTTCTTGCAGCAGTGGTTTGTACAATTCAAAGTGACTTTTTCCAGGATGACTAAAAGCTCCGAGGATTTTTAATCTTTGTTCAGTTTTTTCAGTAAAACTAAGTGCAGGATTTTCTGATATCGAGGTTGATGATGATATTTGCAGAAGTAAATTGAGGAACAAAATAACGTACGACCTTCTAATCTCGATGAATCGATTCATTTTGTACGATGATCTCTTGAGCACTGGGAACACTTGTGACAGTTCGCCTGCACGATAGCATTAAACTTCACTGGATAACAGGGCCGGAGGTTCAGGTGGGTAGTATGAGTAGTACTACCCGAGAGGCATCTCACTTTGAAATCAAATGAAATCGTACGGACGGTACGGACGTTGTTAAGCGTTGCTTGACGCAGCTTGACGATTCTGTACGATTTCATACGATGTCAACGTAGCAGGAATCAGTAGAATTCAACAGAAATCAGATAGAGCTACGGCAGTGAACGTCAGACCCTTACCCCTACCAACGCCTACCCTTACACTGCGCATGCGTGATTTCGTATGATTTCGGTTGAATTCCTGCTGAGTTCTGCTGAGTTCTGCTGAGTTCATACTGATTTCGTGCGTTTTAGACGTTGAATTTTCAAGTGAGATGCCCCTCGGTACTACCCACTCGCACTCGGAAAAAATCCCTGTGGGATTTTTTACCCACTCGGAATTTGCGGACAAAATCTTATATTCTCAGAGAAAAACTAATAAATGGGACTTTGTAATATCTGAAAGAATATTGTTATTCATTTTTTATCGTAAACCTGTGATCCTCATGTTTCCATGTGAGCAAATTGTAAAAATAATTGCCCCTCCCCCCCTCTTAACTCCTTACTACCCACTCGGCAGTGTTTGACGCGTTACTGTCTGAAAGTAACGCGTTACCGTTAAAAATAACGCAAAAAAATCGATTGAAAGAAGGTGGCTAACATTTCTGTGGTTTTGAGGGCCGCTGAATCCAAATCTGGAATCAGTTTGATTCCATCATGTCTGCATCAAGGTCAATTCAAGGTCAAATTTGTATAATGTTAAAAAAGCGAATTTTTTACTGCAGATTCTGAAAGAACGGAAAATTTTACGTTCAGATATGATATCCGCTATTTATGAAAATAGTCTTGTTCCACAACGACACACTTTTGAATTTTTTAAATTGTCATATGAACTCTCAAGTTACTAACATAAATTAACCTTGACATGACCTTTAGGATCATCATCAGAAAAATAGCGGATATCATATCTGAACGTAGAATTTTCCGTTTTTTCAGAATATGCAGTCAAAAATTCACTTTTTTCACATTATACAAAGTTGACCTTGAATTGACCTTGATGCAGACGCGATGGAATCAAACTGACTCCAGATTCGGATTCAGCGGCCCTCAAAACCATAGAAATGCTAGTCTCCTTCTTTCAATCGATTTTTTTGCCGATTTGACCTTCAAATGCCCTTAAACTTGACGTGCTGGAGTCAATCAAACCCTAGATTCTAAATCAGCGCGTCAAAATACAGAAGAATATATAGGTCTCGTTCTTGGTACAGACCACTGTTCTTCTTTTTGTTTGCTTGTATTGACCTTGAAATGTCCTTGAGGATCATCATCAGAAAAATAGCGGATATCATACCTGAACGTAAAATTTTCCGTTTTTTTCAGAATATGCAGTCAAAAATTCACTTTTTTCACATTATACAAATTTGACCTTAAATTGACCTTGATGCAGGCGATTGAAAGAAGGTGACTAGCATTTCTGTGGTTTTGAGGGACGTTGAATCCGAATCTAAAATCAGTTTGATTCTATCATGTCTGAATCAAGCTCAATTCAAGGTTAAATTTAAATAATGTGAAAAAAGTGAATTTTTTACTGCAGATTCTGAAAGAACGGAAAATTTTACGTTTAGATATGATATCCGCTATTTTTCTGAAGATGATCCTCAAGGACATTTCAAGGTCAAGACAGGCAAACAAAAAGAAAAACAGTGGTCTGTACCAAGAGCGAGACCTATATATTCCTCTGTATTTTGACGCGCTGATTTAGAATCTAGGGTTTGATTGGCTCCAGCACGTCAAGTTTAAGGTCATTTCAAGGTCAAATCGGCAAAAAAATCGATTGAAAGAAGGAGAATAGCATTTCTGTGGTTTTGAGGGCCGCTGAATCCAAATCTGGAATCAGTTTGATTCCATCGTGTCTGCATCAAGGTCAATTCAAGGTCAAATTTACATAATGTTAAAAAAGTGAATTTTTTACTGCAGATTCTGAAAGAACGGAAAATTTTACGTTCATATATGATATCCGCTATTTTTCTGATGATGATCCTAAAGGTCATGTCAAGGTTAAATTATGTTAGTAACTTGAGAGTTCGTATGACGATTTTAAAAATACAAAAGTGTGTCGTTGTGGAACAAGACTATTTTCATAAATAGCGGATATCATATCTGAACGTAAAATTTTCCGTTCTTTCAGAATCTGCAGTAAAAAATTCGCTTTTTTAACATTATACAAATTTGACCTTGAATTGACCTTGATGCAGACATGATGGAATCAAAATGATTCCAGATTTGGATTCAGCGGCCCTCAAAACCTCAAAAATGCTGGTCACCTTCTTTCAATCGATTTTTTTGCCGATTTGACCTTCAAATGCCCTTAAACATGACGTGCTGGAGCCAATCGGACGATAACGCGTTACCGTTACCGACACTAAAAAAAGTATCTTTTCTGGTAACGCGTTATAAGTAACGCGTTACTGTTAAACACTGCCACTCGGGCTAAAAGTTTGACGCCGGCCCTGCTGGATAATCGATAATCGAAGTTTAAAGACTCTTATCTCTTTCGGCCTAGAACAGATTATATGGTCAATTAGTGACCCGTAATCTAAATTCATAGATTAAATCATATTTTCAGATCATTCATGAAATTTGTTGTATTGACTTAGATGAGCTAGGAAAAAAATAGATTCCTAGGTATAAGTGGTTTCTAAAAGATATAAAAGCCACGAGGGAAAAAGATAAAATATTTTTCGTTAATTTTCTATTTTACATTATTGTTCGTTACACAAAACTCGAATTTAAAAACAAAATACCGAAAAAAGGATTTTTATGTCGAATTTTTATGCCCAATTTTACCCGTTTCTGAGGTGCAATGAAAAAAATTTTCGCAAATATTATATTTAAGACGCACGCGCAAATGAACTAAAAATAGATTTTACGACACGAGCGCTAACGTTCGAATTTGATAGCACTCTATAAATAACGTCGTCGCATACTATATATTTTTATGGATTCCCAAGCCTCACTTTAAACTTCACTACCTATAGTATATCCCCACCGTTATATAAACTCTGCAGAAAATAAATATGTGAAATATCAATTTCTAGATGTAAAATAATGTTTAGTCAAATTTAGAAAATTATATATCCTTAGATAATTTTGTGATACACATAAGTCAATTTTGAACCTCATTTCTGTAAACCACAACACTGGAAACACAATAACAACAATAAACAAACATCAATCCCCGGTTTTTTGTAAATTAAGTTTATGAAAGTGTAGACATGCTTTAATTTTAATTTTATCTCCAATTAGGGATATATTTTCGATTGTTGTTAGATTTGTGATATGAATCAAAGCTAGAAAACAAATCGCGTACGTGTTTGTCTACCTCGGAGAAAAGACTGACTCATCGAATTAGAAAGCATAGCAGCAGAGTGTAGAGAGAAATGCCGGCCGGTGTCCGAAACCCTTTTGACCGCCAAGTCCAAATTAGCGCCATCTGTATCCATTTGAGCCTGACAGGAAGTTGGGGGAAGGGTCATAATACCTAGTTCATGCATTCCTGCTATTCTCGGCACATGAATGCGAATCAAATTCTACACCTGTCTCTCTCTGTCTCACTTTGAAATAAGACACATTCCGAGTTACATAACTTGACCGGTAGCCAACTCTGTGGTTTAGTTTACACCATGCACTTGGTTTATAGACTAAATTGATCATGAACTAAATTGGTTTGGAATATTTGATATAGTTTCTGTCTGAATTACCTACTGTTAAAGTGGTTTGGTTCATAATCTGCGAAATTGATTTATCTTCAAAGTTCTTCAATGGCTATTGGGTACTGTTTCAATTTTTCGCTCTCTGAACTGATTTAGTGCTGCAAGTTGGAAGCTTGTTAATGATATTAAACTGGAATTAGCAGTATTAGGCTCCCTAACACATGGATGCAGTGTGTGTCACAATTTTCTTTCATTTAAGAGAATTGGATTCATTTTATGCAAAAAGTATTTAAATTAGAGATTTTTTAGCTATGTACCCAAAATTAAACCTAAAAAATGAGCATCTCTACAGAGCGAGAAAAAAAATCCAGTTCTAATACTTGCCAAGTAAAACGAGATTGAATTTTTAAGTTTGGACTTTGAACTTGGATTCAACACTATTAATTTTGTACATAAAGGCCGGCTTTTCAGCAATTATGACATTAATATCAGATTCAGATTAAGAGATCATGTAATTTCCGCATTACACAATCTATCATTTATAATCAAATAAACACTTTTCCGATAAGTGAATTTGCGAGATGTCGAATGATAATTTGACATGATTTATTAACTAGGTAATAGTAGAATGCCATGTGCGCTCAAAAGCGTGCACCTGTGTTAATACACTGCTTCTATAAACTGGTAGTTTCGAATTGAGTGTATAATTTCATGGATATAAAATGAATTAAAAAAGATATTGAAAAATTATTAAAGACTTCAATAATCGTTTAAGATATCGTTTTCTTCAGTTAAAGATACTTACTCATGACATCAAACTGAGGCAGCCACTTCTTAATCATAAGATTCTTCGGTTTATCCGGAAGATCATCCATTTCCCACTTCCAGATGACTTTCCTCGGAATACTTCCAATCACTTTAAGAACAGCCTGCAACTTCTCTTGCGGCAAACTAGAGGCCTTGACCATTGATCCCCAGCTAAACAAAAGAGCCCCCTCCTTAGCATCATCCAAAAATTTTTGGATATCTTCCGGCAATTTTTTCACTTTTTTAATATGAATGCCTCCAATTTCCACAACATTTGGAACGTGAGGTCTCGCGCCAAAAAGAGAATAATGCGTATTATGCAAATAGGCTGAAGTCTTCTTCGCAATTTCCAAAAGGGGAGGAACTCCAGGTCCAAAAGCCTCTTCCACAATTTTTTGCGTTGGCCACTGATATGCAACTTCATAAAACATTTTTGCAAAATTCGTAAAAAGCATGTTAACAACTCTCTCAAAAAAGTTCATCTGAGGTGGTAATCCAAGAAAGCTACTCGGGATGAAACTCGGATTGTCCGGATTTCCCATTCGGGTGTTTCCCCATGGCAAAATTTGATGAGAGGTCAAGGCAATAAAAGGAGCCTGGAATCTGTACACAAATCCCAAAAAACAATCACTATTGAAATTCTCTGTTATTATCAAATCAAATTTCGAATTTGACTTAATCAACTGACGAACCTCTGGGGTTTTTAACCCAGCTTCGCAATGTTCCAAACCCCATTCTCGAAGTTTGAACAACTCTATTATATGATTCATGAACGAGTAAGTCATCCCTGATAAATCGACTACATTCAACCAGACGTCAACTGAGCCTTTGAGGCCTATATCTTTGTAATTGGGAAGTGGCTCAGTTCTTGTGTCGTTGACCTTTCGAGGAAAGAATGAAATCACAGTCACTTCATGACCCCTTCGAGCCAATTCTTCTAGCAGAGGCTGAAAGACATCGAAATGACTTTTTCCTGGATGATGAAAGACACCTAGAATTTTTAGTTTCTGGCCAGATGGCGAGGCAGATGATGTAAATCCCGGAGATGAGTCTGTACTCAAGGTCAAGGACAAAGTCACTTGCAAAAGGAGGAATAAAATCGGTTTGAGAGCTTCCATCTTCTGAGATAAATGATCAAAAGGTCCAATTGAAGGTCCAAAGATTATCACTTCTTAGAAAACATCACAAGCATCTGTTCTTCACTAACACATTAATTTTAATTTTTTTTTAAATATTTCCCTTAGAAACACTCTTCATAGTTGGAGAGGTAAACTTCAACTGAATAATAGCTGATCACTTATTGGAATCGAATTGCAAATCGATAACGGATATAAAAAGAGCTGTTTTCTTTGCTTAAGAAAACACTTTTGCCACTTAATTAAAGATGCATCATCATAAATGATAGTGTGTCTTCAATTATCAATAAATGATAATGTATTTTTTTAAAATAAAAAACAGAGATTTTCTGCATTGGACTGTGCTTCACGTTACCAGCGCTCGAACTGGCGAATAACTCATGAATTAGATTTAGTCTGTTAGGCTGCTAGCTAGCAATCTAGATTGTTAGAGGATTATACAACAGCCCAACAGACACAAAGTCACGAACACTTCGATGAGGGATACAGTACACCGTTTGACCAATTTTATTTACTTCACTTTCGCGACACACTTTGGAAACCTTCTTGAATTACTTGCTTGCTTCGCAAACTGAACTCACGTTCTCACAAGACGAATTATAATTAATTTCCGTACCAATTAACAATCATTCATTTTATAAAATTAAGACTGATGTAGTTTCAGCAAATTATAAAGTCGAAGAATTTGTAAGAACCAATTAACTTTCAAGAAAATTACCACGACAATGTTAGGAAATGTCTTATCATGTCTGGCATGACAAGCCACTTGAATTACATTGTTTGTCAAGCAAACCAAGACGGTGTTGAAATGCGATGAACGCGATGATTGATCGCGATGTTTCGTTCAGGAACGTTTATTCAATTAATGTGTGTTAACGACATTTAAATATACCGAAAATATTTATTAACGAAACTAGAAAATTGAAATTTCGATTTCTCGAAAATACGCGAATTTTCAAATTCGTTAAATAACCAGTGTGGAAAAATTTCGGGGAGCTGGCCAGACCGTCTTGTCTGTTAAGAGTTTGAACAGAAACAAAAGACGGTCTGGCCAGTGCCCTGAAATTTTTCCACACGGGAATAGGTACCAACAGGCGAAGAGTGAATTCACAAAGACAAGTAAAAATAGAAGAAATTACGAACAGTGAAAGGAATGCGAAGACCATGGATAAAAATAGGAAATATTGTTGAAACTTTATTGACCTTGAAAGATTTGGCGTATCTGGTTTTTAATTTAAATTTAAAGAAATTTAAATAACTCAATGGCAAGTTTAAGGAATTTATTGAAAAGAATTAAAGAAGAGTATGAAAAATTTGTCCTTATTTCTATCAATGATGATTTACGAGAATAGAAAGTAGAGATCCCTATTTTATGCAAAGCGCATAATCGCATAATGTCTCAGAATTGAATATTAATCGAAATCTTTGCGATTTATAAAGTTTCTAAGTTAAATAAAGCAGATTCGTCATCACATAAAAACGCATAATTTTTTTTCATCGCATAATTTTCTAATTTTCGTTTAATTTTTGAAAATTTCGATTTTTGCATGGAAATTTTGTTTTTAATTGACAAAAATTAAAAAACCTTAATATATTTTATAGTAATTTATTGATTTATTACACTACCAAACAGAAGTTTGAGTTCGCCTGTTTTTCGATGATCGTTTCAGTTCTTCTAAATTTAATTACACCAAAGATCACATTTCTTCTTTTAAGTAAATTAAAAGTTATCAAAATGAGCCCAGGGCGAAGCTACTTTGTCAATTTTTTAAAATTGCAAAGAACGTTAAAAAGAACAATTATTTCTCTGCATTTTACAAGGGCTCAAATTTGGATTTGAAACACGTAAAAAGTTCAATATTACCTGATCAGTAGGAAAATAATAATAAAAATCAAATGAATGTAAATTTTAATATAATTTTGGAGAAACATCATGATTAATAATTTTTTATATTTTATAAAACTATTTTTCTCAGTAGGAAAAATATTCAAATATTCTGATTTCTTCATCGCACAATTTCGCATAATCCAGATTTTTAAAGCAGAATTTTGCATAATAATCCATTTTTCTTCGCATAATTTAAAGATTTTCAAGAGCAGAAAAAATTGTCTGCAATTAGAAAATATAGGCAAAAACGGAAACAAGTAATCAATCACTTTGTCAGTCAACTATCTATATTATACTGAAGTGCTTATTACTTCAATTGATGCTGATTACTAGCCATTCACTTTTATGTATGTAATAGGAGTTACGAAATTAAAAACAAAGCTAAGAGAAGTGCCTATTATTATTATTAGATATAATAATCTTCATATTCATTCATTTTTTTATCTACAGTGTCCCGCTCGCTTATCATGTTCTTTTGTCTTATGATTTGTTTCGAGTAATTACATATATCTACTTAAGAAGGTGTTAGAAGAAATTTTTCACATATTTAAACCCCAAATACTCACTCATGACATCAGATTGCGGCAACCACTTCTTGACCTTCACATTCTTTAATTTCCTCGGAAATTCATCAGATTCCCACTTCCAAATAACTTTTCGTGGAATCTCTTCAAAGACCTTCAAGATAGCATCTAGTTTCTTTGGTGTAATTGAAGACATATTGACCATAGAACCCCAACTAAATAGAAGAGCACCTTCTGTTGCATCATCAAGGAACTTTTGTATATCATCCGGTAATGGTTTTGGTTTAGAAATATGCATTCCGCCAATTTCAATCACGCTAGGAACATAAGGCCTCGATCCATGAATGGAGAAATGCGTATTTACAAAAAGGGCAGATGTCTTCTTTGCAATTTCACTAAGGGGAGGAACTCCTGGCCCAAAAGCTTCATCGACAAGTTTCTGATGAGGCCACTGAATTCCTATCTCGTAAAATATTTTTAACCACCACAAATTAAATGTGTTCATGACTCTTTGCATGAAATTCATTTGACTTGAATGTAAGTCAAAGAATTCCGGAATATAACTTGGATTATCAGGATTTCCCAACCGGTCGTTGATCCAAGGCATTATTTCATGGGATGATAAGGCAATAAATGGAGCCTGGAATCTATGCACGAATCCTAAAGCACAATCACCGGAGAAAACTTCCATGAAGATCAGGTCGAATTTCTGATCAGAATTAATTAGTTGACGAACCTCAAAATTGATGAAAGCCAATTCACAGTACTTCAGTCCAATTTTTTGCAGTATTGAAACTTCCATCATCAAAGTCTTGTAGGAATGAGGATTTAAATGTTTCATATCAATAACATTCTTTCCAATAAATTTGGGGTCTTCTATGATGATGTCTTTATAATTTGGTAATTCTTCCTCATCAGCTGTGTTCTTTTTACGAGGATTATGAGACAGAACTGTGACATTGTGACCTCTGCGAGCAAGTTCTTCCAAAAGTGGTTTGAAAAATTGGAAATGGCTTCCACTGGATGTGAACAGGGCTGCCAAGATGTTTAATTTCTTACTTTCGGGCACATTGAAATTTGCTGACTCGTAACGAACCGAATCGGATTTACTGGATTCAGTCTTTATCACTAATGATGATAAGAAGATCGATATGGAAATAATAAAGAAAATTAACCGCATTGTGAATGTATTTTTGAAAACTGTCTTATTTCAATTAAGCACTTTTTGTATAGAAGATATTTTAAATAATATCGTTATATAAACACACTAATCAGATATACTTATGACCTTCACAATCGTCCTTTTCCTGCTATGAAAGTTCTAAGATTCAATACAATCCAATCTTCGAATTTGAGTCACTGTCTCCACACAAGATGTTTCACTTTTGGAAAGTTTTCAATGTTGATAAAAAATCAAGTTTCAAAATACTTCCAAGACAAATGTATTATGAATATCAAAAATTTAAAGATTCTTCAGAGTAAATTTGCATTTTTAATTTTTTTTCACTTCTAAGAAAGGTATAGATTTTTTCAGGTAAAGAATACAGACAGAACGATCAACATAGGTACAGCTTCGGTGGCCAAAAGTAGACTAACAATCTCAAATATAAAAAGATTATCAGTTCCACCTCCAACACTACATTTCTGATATAAATTTCAAGATAAGGGAAATTTGAAAGATTATATTTCCGATGGAAATCTCTAGTAGGAAAGATATGAAGAGAATCAATAAGATAGATGCGTCGGTAATCATCACTGCTTTAGCAATCATCGCTCTTTGAAAAATGTTAAGACAATTTTTTTTAACTTATGACCTTCGACTTATGAGCTGTGATCTTTGGCTCAAAAAATTTAACTCTCACCTAACTTACGAAACCCTTCTTCACCCTTCTTCGAGGGCTATTTTAAGTTTTAACTCCAACGACCTACGACTAATGTCATTTCGCAGAGTTATAAATAATTGATTTGGAAATTCTTCCATCTTGAATATTTTTAATATTATAAATTGAAAGATACTAAACATTCGATTTGCAAATGATGGGATTAAAGCATTTAATTCAAAATGGTTAAATAACGCTATAAACTAGAAATTATTGAGTTATCACATTTCATCCAGAAATTATTCAAGATTGCAGATAAAATGTTCAAATCGTTTAATTTGTGTGCATGTCATGTATGTAGATAAGATATAATACGACCTCATAAAAATAAGGTTAAAAAGTTATCAGAATACGTCAAACGCTTATCAAAACTATCAATTTTTTATGATCGCAGCGGTACTCACTCAAGATATCAAATTGCGGCAACCACTTCTTGACCATCACGTTCTTCAGTTTCCTCGGCAATTCATCAGATTCCCACTTCCAAATAACTTTTCGTGGCAGCTCTTCTAAGACCCTTAAGATAGCATCTATTTTCTTTGGTGAAACTGAAGATATCTTCACCATAGAACCCCAACTAAATAAAAGAGCACCTTCTGGTGCATCATCCAAGAACTTTTGTATATCATCCGGCAATGGTTTTGGTTTAGAAATATGCATTCCGCCAATTTCAATCACGTTAGGAACATAAGGCCTCGATCCATGAATGGAAAAATGTGTATTTACAAAAAGGGCAGATGTCTTCTTTGCAATTTCACTAAGGGGAGGAACTCCTGGCCCAAAAGCTTCATCAACAATTTTCTGCTGAGACCACTGAAATCCTATCTCGTAAAATGTTTTTAACCACCACAAATTAAATGTGTTCATGACTCTTTGCATAAAGTTCATTTGACCTGTATATAACTCAAAGACTTCTGGAATATAACTTGGATTATCAGGATTTCCCAACCGGTCGTTGATCCAAGGCATTATTTCATGGGATGATAAGGCAATAAATGGAGCCTGGAATCTATGCACGAATCCTAAAGCACAATCACCACAGAAAACTTCCATGAAGATCAGGTCGAATTTCTGATCAGAATTAATTAGTTGACGAACCTTAGAATTATTGAAAGTCATTTCGCAATATGTGATTCCAAATTGTCGAAGGGTAAGTGTATCCCGCACGGAGGCTAAATAAGAATCAACAGCTAGTAAATCTGGGTTCACCACATCTCTTGTAACAAATTTGGGGTCTTCTAGGACAATGTCTTTATAATTTGGTAATGCTTCATTAGTTGCGTCCTTTTTACGAGGATTATAAGACAGAACTGTGAGATTGTGACCTCTGCGAGCAAGTTCTTCCAAAAGTGGTTTAAAAAATTGGAAATGACTTCCACCGGATGTGAACAGGGCCGCCAAGATGTTTAATTTCTTAGTTTCGGGCACATTGAAATTTGCTGACTCGTAACGAACCGGAAAGTTATGATGTTGAACTGATTCTGATTTTATAGTCAACGATGATGGTATCAACCATACGGAGATAATTAAAGTCAAAATTAAACGCATTTTTTATACACTTTAAAGAAATTAATGAACTGCAACTTTAGTAGAGGAATCACAATTTCTACTTTTCGGCTAGTCTAGTAGACGATAATATACTGAATAGACTATAATGACAATGGCCATGATTTATTATCGCTTTAGTATTATATTTCCGTTTCGACAGTTACATCAGGTCTTGAAGTTCAAGTACTGATAATAACTTAAAGATTAAATATCTTCCTCAAATATATTGAACTCTAGCTATAATTGATAATTGATAATAATTGATAATTTCGTCGGATTGATAATTGTTACTTCCATAAGGACACATATATGTGCCCTTATGGAAGTAACAATTAAGAATTTTAAATTGACTTCCGTATTGAACTAATTTTCTTGAAATGCTATCTGAACTTCAACAGCTTGAACTTTTGATATCAAAACTTTTGGAAGTTATATCATAATTTTCCAAATGCATTTCACTCAGGAGAGAGTTGAGAACGGGAAGCAGGTTGCACCCTCGTTACTTATAATTTAAGTGGAATTTAAACTTTCAGTTAGATAAGGTCTGTGGTTTATCGTAAATCAATTTAAAATATATCTTTCACTTCAATTTTAGACAATTTGATGATGAATCTTAAAAACTGCTTTCAGTATCATCTTATCACTTTTGAAATAGGTGATAGACGCTACTTCACAAAATATCCGTTCAAAAAGAATCTTGCTAGCTTTCGGTATTTTCTTCCAGATTTATTTTTATTTATTATTATTTATTATTATTTATTTATTTTAGAAGAGAGAATGGGGAATGGAGATTGGAGGATGAAAAATTGAGAATGACGAATAGAGGATGGAAAATGGATGATGGAATAAGAAGAAAGGAAAATCAAGGATTGAGGATGAAGGAGAAGGATTGTAGTTATAAGAGGAAGATCAAGAGAAGAAAAGGCATAAAAAATTGAGATAGAAAGGATATAAGAGAAAGTATAACCGGTACGATGGGGTAATAAGGACAAAGGGAAGCAGATGGAATTTTGAGACAGAAAAGGGGGTGAGAATAAATAAGGAATAGACAGCTCTATGAATATATAGGACAGGAATAACTTTTGAATGTGACTTCATGCTTATAATACTTTAAACTTTCAGAGAATTTCTCATATAATAGGCGACTTGAGAAATAGGCAGCTGGTAAAGAAGCTCTTGGTACTTCACAAATTCCTTAGTTGCCGTGAGAGGCAAAATGGAAAGATTCAACGATGGACCAGGGGATGGTCTTCCAGAAGACAGAATGCTACCGGGGCATAAAACGTCGTGCCGAGATGGGTCCTGCAATTTTCCAAGGATCAACAAACCCAAGCTTATTAACTTTTATGAGGGAGAGACGTCGAGCAAAAAACTTGCGAGATGGTGAACCTAGCCACGGAGTGCCACAGCGGAAATACCTTCGTCCCGATGGAGGGTGAGAAAAGCACCAGAACTGGCATAGAACGACAATCGTCAGTCGAAGGCGATCTTCCAGAATTGAAACCACCCGAAATGTTATTAGCTACCCCCATAGAGAAGAGACGCACGTCCCATCCCATTCTTGAAATTCTGATCGTCTTTTTACTGAATTTCTCCACCTTCGTCTTGTCCAGTAACCTATCACCCTGGTCGTAATTTGTAGACGATCTTCTTCACCTGCGTAGCCTCATGAATTAAAGAACATCCTCTGATGTATTTTCCCTCTTTTGACCTTTCTTTCCCTCCGTTTATTTAGAGCACGATTGCCTCTCGTTTAATTATTATGGGGCTCTGCATAATTCAAGGGAAGAAAACGTTATATGAAGTTTGGTTTATTAAGGAGAATTCGATGATGTCTGCAAACATTAAGTATATGTACTTATAAAAACTCATGAATATTTTATTACATTTAAAATAAAATTTTTTAATTTTGAGGCACGCACATAAAAGCCTCAAAGTTCGAGTAAATGAACATAATCAAAGTATTTTTAAATATTTAATAAATATTTTCATCATCGTGAAGAAAGAAGAGTTTACTAAACCCAGGAGAGTAGACAAAATCTCTTTTCCTCTATAAAAAATGTAAATCAGCTGGTAAGTTGCTTCCACTTAAAACTTTTCTTTGCCTCCACTTCGACACGGGCAAATTGAATAAATTGAGAGCAGAATCATCATAACAACAATTCCACTTTTTACGATTACGGCGACAATAATTGATGACCGAAACTCATGCTCACGTGACTCACTACACTCTAGCCTTGATACATATCTAATTGCATGGTTGACATTACGATGTAAGCTCAGTGCACCGCTCGAGCATATTTTGTATTTTTACTGTCGTTATTTTTACTACGAATATATTACTGTTTTATGAACAGTCAAGATTACAAAAGTACTTGTTATAATACATCATGTGCTTTTTCATACTCATTTGCATCTCTGATAGTGAAATTAACTGCACAAGAATTGATAGCTGCACCTAAACATTTAATTTGATTAATTAAAAGATTTTACCTCTGCCTTTTTTTTAATTTATCTAGTCAGCATTTAAAAATTACATTTTATCCTTTATTCCTTTGAAACACATCTTTCTTACACATGAAAACCCACGTCATCTTTCTTTCGAATCTTCATATTCTTCATAATATACTTTCTGCTCTGATTTCCAGCACACGTATCGGTTTTCCTTCAGTCAGTTTTCATTGATCATTCTTTACCATACCGAATAAAGTTCTCTCGGTTTTCGTATTATCTCTCTTCCAGGTCCATACAAATTTGAAGAAAGGGTGAAAGGTGCGAACTGTGGACGCAAGGCTCTGAATCAGATAAAGTACAACGCTTTTTGTTCAAAATTCCCTGTATCTGATTCATACATGCATACATACGGTTACAAACCTACTTGCGGTAGGTTTGGTGATACATGGAAATCGCACCTAAATTTCCCCTGGGAGTCATACGTCTCTCTGCTTCTCGGCTGCACCTCCCCTGAACCCTCTCAAAATCCTCCTCTCGCGAACAAACCTTTTGCGGTATCCGCAAGTCTACCTTTATACTTTTATACGTAAATACGCTCACTTCTCTTATATTTATGACGGCATTCTCAAACCAGTTTTCTCCTACTTTTGTTGACCTTTCCGGACTTCGATCGGCTTTCTTGCATTTTTCATTGAATAAGAACCACTTTTACGTTGAAAAGTAGCCAAAAAGAAGCCAGGGGAACGATTATGTAATTTTTCACTATTTTTGGTTTTAAAAAATAATAGATGTTAGATTGTTTTCAAAATTAATTACTTTTACAGTTGTATTGCTGTTTAATGTTGTTTGATACAATATTAAATGCATGTGATACTTTATCATAAGAGCAATTTAGTTTACCCAATTATACATTCATAATAATTAATATTTTTAGCTAATAAGAGCCAATAAACCTTCGTCTACATCAGAGGGAGGTTTATTGACTCTTATTAGCTAAAAATATTTATTATTATGAATGTATAATTGGGTAAACTAAATTACTCTTATGGTAAAGTATCACATGCCCTTAATCTAATTTTCCTCTCTTAAAAAATCTGCTTTCCTTTGTCAAAAAATGAGCACAAGAAAATATAAATATAGTTAAATGGAACACCCGAGATCGAATTCACAGCTAGTTTAATTTTTGTCCAAAATGGCTGGCTAACATTTGATAAAAAAAGGGGGGGACAAATTTTACACAAATCTAATACATTATCTGGTGAGAATCTAAAAAAAACGTTAAATCCCTTCAAATTCTTCAAAATACTTATAAATCTCGTGACACCTCTTTAAATTTCGTTGAATACATTGAAAGAGATTAAAAGTAAAAAAAACTTTAATGTACTATTGCACGCAACTGTTTAAGAATAAATTCGCTAGTATACTGGAATAATTGAACGAGCAAAGGAAGTTACAGCTCTCAAGAACTCACATGGAGCGGAAATTCCACGTGGAAGTTTATTAAGTGAAGTTCAGTTGCAGTCATACGAATCCCTTCTCTCGTGTTTCGTGTTTGTCGATTCTGACGTCATACAGTTTAGGGTTGATACTTACAGAAACGCAGTTACAAAAAAATAAAAAAATATTTTGGATAAATATTTTAGGTCTTAGGAATAAAATATTATTATGATGAATTTGCATTTAGAATTTGCCTTTGCTGCAGTTTGATCAAATTTTTCGTGTATTTCAGAGTACTATGATTGCGCAATCGAAATTAATCAATGTCTTTATCGTTCACTTTGATAAGAAAGCTTAATTAATTGACCGAGATTAATTAATTGATTGAGAATTAATGAATTGATTGAGAATTCCAATCTTTGAGTTTCGACAGAACTCTTCCCTATTGAAAAAAATGACGTCACAAAAAGACGTCTTTAAATGACGTCTTCAAATGACGTCATTTAAAGACGTCATTGGCTATGTCATAAATTGGAACATAAAATGACGTCTTTTTTAAACTGTTTTTATCATCGGCAAAATGAAGTTACGTCATTTTTTTCGAACAAAATAACGTCATTTGAAATATTCACAAAGGTTTAAAATACAAATAACGTCAAATAACGTCAAATAACGTCATACAAATAACGTCAAATAACAAATACAAATAACAAATACAATAACGTCAAATAACGTCAAATAACGTCAAATAACGTCAAATAACGTCAAATAACGTCAAATAACGTCATACAAATAACGTCATTTTTTTCAATAGGGAAATGACGTTATTTTGCTGGAAAAAATGACGTAATTTCATTTTGCTGATGATACAAAAAGTTTTTAAAAGACGTCATTTTATGTTCCAATTTATGACATAGCCAATGACGTCTTTAAATGACGTCATTTGAAGACGTCATTTAAAGACGTCTTTTTGTGACGTCATTTTTTTCAATAGGGTTGTCCTTCTTCCTCACAGAATCGTGAGGTAGATGCAGTTGGAGATCTGTAAGTGCAGACAAAATCTTTTTAGGAAATTTTTCTCAAGTGTTTTGTCTTTCTTCTATTTTCGATAACTGTGGTCAGCAAGATACGCGAAAGTGATTGCTTTTTGATATTTTGACAATCTCTCGAACTTCTTGTTCTGAGTTTTTGGACTGGAAAATATCGACGTTTTAATTTATTCATCAGTATTTATTTATTTTTATTCCTGAAACTTAGTTTCTATAGAAAAGAGGGAATATTAGAAAAGGGGGTTGGAAAATTGGAAGAGGCATTTGAAAAAGTTTTTTTAGGAAAAGAGGGCTGAAAAAGGGGTGGCAAACGGTGGTTGGAAAAAGAATTTGGAAAAGGATTTCCAATAAGATTATCAAATTTTCTTTCCACCTCTTTTTTTGAACCGTATTATTGGTTTTTCAATGATAAACAATTCAAAAAAACTTCCAACTCCACGCACCCTCGACATATTCAAGTTGGAAAAAGTGGTTTTGCTGTACATAGCGATATTATTCGCGCTCAGAGGAAACGATGCAACTTTTATGGGTTTGTGAAGTATAAAGGCAGAAAATGCGGCGAGTCTGTTGGATTTTTATGGTTCGGTATAAAAGCCTTATGTGCACGTGTTTTATGGCATGTTTTTTTATAACTGTAAGTGGAGGGGAATTGTCTCTGACCAGATGGATTTTGACGCTCGTGTTTTTAAAGCCTGCGACATTATCCATTTTAAAATGGGCTCATAAATTACCCTCTGTTTTAAAGTGAATGGAGAAACTCAATACATTCTCTGTAATTTTGATGAAAATACTTTCCAATCAGAATTTTTTAATATGATTGATAATGATATGTTTCAGACATTATTTTTTATATTCTCATTTTAAAGTATGATAAACTCTTTCAATGAATATTATTTGAGGAAAATATTCATTCTTGAATTTTATTGATAGATTGCAACGAATCCCATTATAGTTTCTGTCAGAGACAATGCAACCATAAATACAAATTAGATGCGAGGTTTACAAGCGTTTATATTCTAGATCATGTCAATGTATCAACTGTTTTACATCCTCAATTTGCTATCGAGCTTCCGTATAATAGTCAAACTATATGAAGAGTAAGGCATGTTATTACTTGTCAACCGTAAAAGCAATATACCTCACAAACCAAGGGATATTACATGACAGAATGAAAATGAGGGTTGAATACAAGGCATTGAACGTATAGAATGAGGGTTGATCCAACGATTCAACGACGACGGGCAGCTCAATTTATCTTTCTAATGCTACGTTATAAAGCCTACTTTATAACCAGAAAGGCATTTTTTTGTTCAGACCTATTTTTGCTTTACAGTATTGCCATTTGGTAATATTAACATAAAAAGCCATCAGACTTATTACGCTTTCAACAATTTTAATATATAGAAAAATAACACAAGAAATATTGGTCCATAAAAAATACCCATTGAAAAATATGTGAATCATGTTGTGTGTTCCTTCATAAAAAAATGTATAATAATACGTTTGCAAAATTCTTAAGATTGATTTCAGGATGAATAAAAAATCTCCTGCATTGTTTTAAATGATTTTCTCTTCCTCTCTTTATGATAAATGCGATTTTTTTGGCAAGATATATCCTTTTGTTTCATACCCTTTTTCTAGATTTCTTTTCCTTCGCGAGAGAAACTCGGAAATCTTTTTGAAATATCGTTTTGAAGATAAAAAAGTAACGAACTTTGGTACAATCAAGTTGTGGCTGTGTTGTGTGTACAATCTACGCTCCTTATCTCCCTTCGCCCATCTGACTAGCTGCTCGAAAGTTCTTGGCGCCTAATAATAAGTCGAGCTCGATAACGTCTAGAGAAAGGAAGATGAGCAATATTTGAAATTTTTTCAATAATTTAATCCTCGTGAAACTTCAATATTGAAAGAATACCGCAAACTACTCGAAAATCTTTCACTCTTTATTTTCCCTAAGTTCTATAAATATTCTATCAACATTCAGAAATTCGTTGATTTTTTGTAAATATTCCCGATAAATAAGAGAAACACGAGAATTAGGGGAAGTCCCGAGGGATAAGGGGTATCCCGAGGGATACACTGAGGTCCCGGAAAGTCGTGGGAAACTTAAGGATTAAAGCTAAACATAGATTTAATTTTTAAAGTTCAGAGGAATAGGGGAATTCTTAAGGATTAGAGGATCCAAATAGAGGGATAGAGGAAATCTCGAGGGATAGAAATGGGATGTCCCGAGGGGAAAGGGGACGCAGATTTAAAAATCGAGAAATAAGTTTTTGCATGAAAGCGCGAATCAATTACTTCTTGGGCGACTAAGGGTTAAAAAAGGAAAAATTCCATGAATGGCGTGAAACCGTAATAAAATCGATGACCTGGATTTGCACCGGTTTGTAATTGAATCAAATTAATCACAATCCCTCCCCCTACAATTTTCGCTACCATCTCCAATTAATGGCAGGAACCCGGTGTTCCAGGTTTCGTTGAAACTTTATATATAAAACGATTGCAATTACGCTTAGCCGTTTATCAAAAAGTCAAACGCTGAAGAAAACGTTATTTCCGTTCGGGAAGCCGCGATATTAACGCCTAAAAGATTTATAAACTTTTCTCCGATCTGGAAAGTTAACTATTCCGTTCGTCCGCAAAATAATAATTTCGTAGTTATACTGAAGTTAGAATTTGACGCTTCGAGAGCTAACAGAATTTAAATCTGGATGCCTCCAAGTTTATCCAATTTGATAGCTTTCAAGCTTCGATGATTCCGATTCCGATCCTGCAGAATTCATGTTAGAAAATCTAAAAGTCGATATATCTATAATTTTGATATTTTTCAAAGCCAAAGCTTTCAATTAGGACATTCAAAATTATTTATAATATAGTAGCAGACCAACACGTGCGCTATGTGCACGATTATTTATTTTACTTCTTACAACTTCAAATTATTCAAAAACTAATGAAATTTCGATGATTCAAATTTTTTCGAAGAACTTTAAGAAATTCCAATGAATTTTAAGCGATTTTTAATGTTTTCGTGAAATTTTAAGGAATTTAAAAAGGTTCGTAAGAGTTTTATGGGGTTTTAAGGAATTTTAAGATATTTTAAAAGATTTTTAAGAATTGCGAGGGATTTTAAGGAATTTTAAGAGATTTCTAATAATTTTAAGTGATTTCAAGAGATTTTGCTGATCTTTAAAAGATTTTGTGAGAATTTAAAAGGATTTCAAAGGCTGTACATTTCTTAAGGGCTTTCAAGAAATTTCTCAATTTTTAAAAGATATTGTGGGATTTTTATGAGATTTCTAATAATTTTAAGAGATTTCAAGAGATTTTTCTATTTTTTAAGGATTTCATATGGAATTTGCAGAAATTTTAAGAGAATTCAAGAGAATTTAATGTTTTTTAAAAGACTTTATCGCATTTTTAAGAGTTTTATTAAATTTTATGAGATTTCTAATAATTTTACCGGAATTTAAAGGACGTGAAGGGACTTTAAATGTTATCGTAGAGTTTAATGAATTTCAAGAAGTTTTTTTGGAATTTTAAGAGGTTTTTACGAATTTTAAGTTATTTCAAGAGATTTTTGTGAGTTTGAAAATATTTTATGAAGTTTAAAGGATTTTGAAGTTTGTTAGGTAATTTTATTGAGGGATTTAAAAAGGATTTCTATACATGTATGATTTTTAAAAGATTTTGTAAAATTTAAAAGGATTTCGAAAGGTTGTCATAAAATTTAAAGGGATTTTATGATACTTTTCTAATTTTTAAAAGGTTTTGTAGAATTTTTAAGGATTTCATGGAATTTTATAAGATTTCTAAGGTTTTTTATACTAAGAAATATTAAATATTTTGAAATTCCAAGAGGTTTTTAGGAATTTTTAGAGATTTTTGCGACTTTTAACTTGGGTTTCAAGAGATTGATGATTTTAATAGTTTTTGTGGATTTTTAAGGGATTTCAAGATGTTTCTATGAATTTTAAGGGATATCGAAGGTTTTCGTGAAATTTTTTTGTGCCATTATAGTTTTTTTTTTTTTTTTCATTCAACTTCAAGTCATTCAAAAACCAATCAGGTTTGCAACAACAATGTATGCGAGATTTTCGAGATATTTCGTGACACAATTTTTTTTAAGACAGCATTATTATAGATTTTCAAATTCCGAGACATTCTTTGTTTTTGATGAAATTTGAGCAGCTAGCAATCAGCGATGTTTTAAACGTAATGATACTTCAGAGAGTTAAATAGAAAAAATAATAAGTCTTTATTATAAATTTAAAGACTCGTGAGATCGAATAATTTTTAAATAAAATACTTAATTGTTATTTAAGCAGTAGTAAACGATTACAAATATAAAACAGAATTTATTTTCAAGAGAATGGCGAGCACGCCATCAAATTCTAACCTTGTTTCTGAAGATGTGGCTTTCGAAGAAGCAATTCTGAAATATGGGAGCAGAAAGTGCTTCTTAATAGGTTTGTTTTTACTCTGCTCTTCGCCTGGAATCATAAATGGTTTTCACGTGATGACCTACGTTTTCTTCGGTAATACACCGAAGCATTGGTGTGGGATATCAGAATTGGAAAAGGCAAATTGGACTAATAATCACATTCTAAACATATCCAGTCCCAAGTACGTATATTCTTGTGGGCCACACCTTTTTTTACCCTTATTTAGCCACACTTAGTCTGGGGAAGTAAATGTTGAACAAATCAACATTTTTAAGCTGATAAATAGCGAAATCGATACGTCAGTTGCCGATTAACAAGAATTTATTTATTATTTATTAAATATTATTTATATATTTATTTATTATATATTTATATTATTATTCATTAAAAAGATCGGTTGGTCCCCCAAACCCAAACCGAAAATAGGCTACTGTATAGGCTTAAGAAAATAATTAATTCTTAATATGAAACATGTATGTCAATTTCTAAAAAAATATGTATTTTAGAGCCAGTTCTATTTTTTTCCATTATGTCAGCAATTTTTTATTATCTTTGAAGTTGAGGACTTAAACAACGCAAAACGATAAGCGACGTTGACAGACTTATACGAGGAGTATTAAAGCCTTATATACACTTTTCTGAGTGACTTTCGAGCTACCTTAATTGTCATTTAAAGCTCTCAATTAAACTTAGGTAGACACTGACTTGCATACGTCGTTTACCTTTACTGTACCAACGATGTAAACTTGTCGAGTAAATGTAAACTTGTCTTCTTCACTCTGAAATTAAATGAACCCTCTACGTGCTTCTAACTTAACTCGGTCACCCTTAACTGTACATATACAGAACGTATTTATACTAGTTGGGCAAAGGAAAACTATTACGTATATTTAGCTTAAGGTAAAACATGTTCACTGGTGGTGGTGATTTTCCGAGTCTAAAATATTTTAGAAATTGACGAGGTCAGAAAGTTTCACTAACTAGTAGCCCGAAGCATTGCTCATCGATTTTCAATATTCCTAAACTTTTCTCGCACCACGTTATATTTTTTAAATCTTCCTTATATCTGCCAGAGCACGAATAAGTTCAAAGAAGATTTGTAAAAAGAAAAATTATTTATTCACAGAGAATAAAAAACACGTGCTGCTTCTTCTTTACATACACGAGCTCAAACGCGCGCTCCGCGCGCGCATTTACTTTGTTTTTAAATGTTATAATTATATTTATGATATTTTATTTCTTCTTTTCTAACAGATATAATTAATTTTACTTTATATGAGAGCATCATAAATTGTTCTTTTTAATACGATAACACTAATAAAAAGAATACATATTTAAAATTTCCCGCGTCACACGCCATTTTCGGTGTTTGACCAATAAGGAAAAAGCGTTACGTTACGGATGATCTTTTTATAATAGGATATATCAAGATCTTTGTCTGTGCGCATCTTCAATGTTGCGCAAGTTTGATCTGATCCACTGATTGTATGCAGAATGTTGCAAGATCGCAAAAACATCAGGATAATGAGGATCATATTGACCTCCGCGTAGTCCAGTCCAAAGGTGAACTCCAGCTAAGTAACCGTCAACAACTAGCGGAGCACCACCATCAACATGACCACAATGCTTTTGCGGATGATAAGTGCAAATATCCATTTCGGAAATCTCAATACGTGGTCGATATATATCTACACAATTCCGATGGGCCAGTATCGGTACTTCGATTGATCGCAGATTTCTCGGGTGCTGAGTTCCACGTCTGAAATCCGGGAAAAGACAAATTTTTAGATACAGTGCCCTGCTGGAAATAAAAACATCTATCCCTTTCTATCTCCTTGTCAATCTCAATTCGCTTTTATCTCTTTTAATCTTCAGTTTTCTATCCCCTTCTATCTCCATTTCTACACCTACTCTCTAAATCTGAACCAGCGAAAACTATACCAAATCAGTGAAATTCGCTGATGAATCAGCGGAATTACTCTCATAGAGGGCGTGAAATTCACTGATTCATCAGTGACTTTCACTGATTTGGTAGGGTTTTCGCTGATTCAGATTTAGAGAGTATATTTTTGAATCTTGTTCTCTGTTTCAATTTAAGGGGACCCGTCAGTCAAAAAATCGATTTTTTTTTATTACACTAGCAAACCAACACATGCGCTATGCGCACGATTATTTATTTTACTTCTTACAACTTCAAGTCATTCAAAAACCGATAAAATGTCGCTGATTGAAATGTAGAGAGCAGATTTGAAAGAATAATAAAATTTATGCGAGATTTTAGAGACATTTCGTTAATCATCTTTTTCAGAGAGCTTCAAAATAAGGTTTCTGGGAATTTCAATGGATTTTGATAATCTTAAAATTCAATTTCTTCATTTTCCAAAAAAAAGTATTAAAATCATAGATTTTTTCCCTCTGTATGCATGTTTATATTTAACCCTTAGCTGCCACACTGTCATTGGGGCGTTTTCTACCCCGCTGGATAAAAAAGAAGATTGCGAAGCAACTATTACTTTTCGACATAAAAAAAATTGCTGATAATTCTTAAGAGATATTTTAGAAGAATTTCTGCTGTGCTCATTTTAGAAAAAATAATATTTAGTATTTTTAAAAAATTTAAGAAAATGTAAGAAAAAAAAATTCTGGGGCGAAAATGACCCCAGTGTGGCAGCTAAGGGTTAAAAATTGAATAGCGCTACAAAGCAAAAAACTATCTGATTATGATATTTGTTGAATAAAATGAAGAAATTGAAGTTTGAGATTAGTACTTGGATCCAACACCCTTAAGTCTTTTCTTTTCAAATCCATTCTTATTTATCTCATTTCGGTTCAATTATGTCGTTTGAAAAAAGCGATTATACTGACAAAGAGATTGAAAGATATAGACATGCTCGATCATAGAAATGCCGTTTGACCAATAAAACATCATGTTTTATGTAAACGTGTTTAATTTATGGTGAATGACTTACTCTTCGCCTCTGAAGATATATCCCCAACCATAAACTTTACCAAGTGTACCTGCTAACAAAGATCCCGTATGCAGTTGTATCAAGCTAGTACATCTTCCATATACGAAAGGTGGATCAACAGTGAGCAAGGCAATACCATCTTGAGGTCTGAGTGGATGACCACCAAAATGTTTTTTTATATCTGTTACGTTATGAAGGGTAAAGCCATAATCTGAATAAGATGAACCAGAGGAAACGTGGTACTCTGATATTACGGCGAGAAGACAAGCAGCAATGGTAATGGCAACGTGACGCGATAGAATACTACCTACACATTTGGCACGCATATTTTGTTTAATTTGCACAATGTAAGGAACATCGTCAATCGACACTCTTTGGTCTTCACCCGATATACAATTAATTACTCGTTTTTGGCGAATGAGAATATCTGATGGTTCCTCTGGAAATATTTGATCAATTAATTTCTTAGTAATATTTTCTAAGAGTTATTGTTATTTAATTCCTGATATTTATAGAGAATTTTATTTTATTTTATTTTACTTACTAATATTCTCATGTGCCACGTTTCCAATGATTCCTGGAGACAAAATTCCACACAGAAATAAAAGATTTAAGTATATTTTTTCCGTCATTTTACAGTGCTGATGGTGAAATAACAGTTTTTTGGATTATTATACAGAAAACAAGAACAAATGGGATTTTTTGCACAGAATCTGGCTTTTATATCGTACTTTATTTGAAAAATTTAATGATTTCGTCAGCAGACACTATAGACATGTAAACAAATACTGGAAAAAAACAAGAAAGTCTTAAGCGATTCTTAAATTGCTACACATAAATTCTACACCAAAAGTTACACAATTTTCCGTTATCTTTTTTATCTTAACGTAGGTTATGAAAATAATAATACTGATTTATTCGAGCGAGATTAGAGAATAAAAAATCGAAATGTATGTATGTGTGTGTATGTGTGTATGTATGTCACGCTTTTAACAATCCTGCAATATCTTTAGAACGCGTATAGATAAAATGATGAAATTTGGCATATTTCTTCCACTATTTACCAAGTTGAATTTTTTTACAATGGTTTACCAAAATATTTAATTTTACAAGTTTCGTGTACTTTTATAATTTTCGTTATATTCATTTTTTCACTATAACTTCTCAAATATTCAAAATTTAAAGTTGATGTAAGGAAAATGAAGATTCCTTTCATCGATACGAATCGATTGACCTATATTAATTAATTTTACCTAATTAATTTTCAACTATAACTTTTCAAATAATCAAAATTTTTACCTGACGTAAGGAAAATAAATTTTCTTTGTGTCGAGATGAATCGATTGACATATATCATTAATGCATTTCATTGAGAAATAAGAAAGTTATGCTTTATTGTAATTTTAGAAAAAGAGTTTTTCTAATATAACTTCTCAAATAATCTAAATTTAATGCTTATGTAAAGAAAATAAACTTAAATTAAAGAAAATAAACTTAAGAAGTATTAAATACTTAATGCTTCCTCTATGAGGAAGCAAATCATATTTTTTCACAAGAAGCAAAGTGTTCATTGAATGAGCACAAAAGTTGATACAACTTGACAGCTAGTTTAGTGTTTGCTGGTTTATATATTATTTTCCTTTAAATATATTATTCTAAAATGAAAATAAAGGGATAAGTATTTCATAGTTCAGCCAAAAAAAAGTCAGGGGGAGTCCCGAGGGAAAGAAAAAATCCGGTTAGGTCCCTTGGGATAGGGAGAGTCTCAAGGAATAATTATTATGATGTTTTAAACCAAATTCGGTACTATTTAAAATTAGAAACTGTAAACTGGTCTCATTTCCCAATCTAGGGAAGAATATTTTTTAATCTACATAAAATGTATTCCAGTCCCACCAAACCGGAGAATTGTGTGTATTATAAGAGAAACTATAGTCTGTTGAGTAGAATGAGCTTTCAAGAAGCTTTTAAAAAAATTAAATCCGAAAAAAGGCCGCAGGTGATCGACTGTAAACGTTTCAGTTACGAGATGGATCCACCTGGTACTTCCATCGTAGCTGAGGTATAGTAAATGCAAGATAAAGTCGCTATAAAGGATTAGTCTCGACTGTTTCTATCATGTTACAAAAAAAAAAACAAGTTCCGTTTACTCTGAACAATCACAATGAAATATCACACTTTTCTGATACTGTATAGAAGAAGATTAAAATATACATTTTATTTGGATAACTTTGCATATAATAAAATAAATTTGAAATAAAATAAATTTAAAATAAAGTTAAAAAATTCTATCATAATTTAAATGTGAATTGCGACTTTCACAGTGGGACATGGTTTGCAACTTCTTAGCAAAAAAAGCAACAGTTCAAGCAGCATTGTCTTTTGGAAAACTTCTTGGTTCCTTAATATTTGGCGCGATATCCGATCGATTCGGTAGAGCTGTGAGTTTCAGATCCGCATGTTTAATCTACATGTTAGCTGGTCCTTTCGTAGCTTATGGAAAGTTCTACGAAGTTATGGTGATTGCTAGGATTTGTTTGGGAATCGCCGCATCTTCAGTATATGAAAGCGCATTTGCGATAGGTAATCTCTCAAGGGCGCTGGACCCAAGTGTTAAGCTCAAAATTCCATTCTCCATTTTACTAAACGAAAATTGTAGATAAATATTTTTTCGCTCTGTAGCACTAATCTTTTTTCAAATATAAGACTGCATACAGAGCGAAAAAATATTTAATTTCGATACTTTTTGCATAAAACGAAGAATTCAAAATGTAACTTCAAAATTGAATATTTTCATTTTACTTAAAAAATATTTGAATTAGATATTTTCTCCATTGGAAATTTCCAATTTCAGTTTCTGAAACATGTCCACTGGAGTTACGGTCTACTTTGGGAGTAATGTTCAATCAAGGCTACCCGCTCGGCATGCTTATCATCGCCATAATTGCCTACTTCGTGCGGAATTGGAAGAACCTTCAAATGCTGATTTCATTATTAGCATTCAGCCTCATCTTTCACGTCTGGGCAATTCAGGAAAGTCCAAGATGGCTCTATTATTCTGGACGAAAAGGAAAAGCTTGGAAAATCTTGAGAAAGTTCCAACCTTCCGAGAACCACGAACAACAAAGGTGATCAACTTTTGTCCTCTTCCGAAAGACTTGCTCTCGGAGAATGCACTTCTTCAACTTTGGAAATTCTTCCCCCAATCTTTAAATTCTTTTGTCTCAGACAAAAGTCTACCTTTTTCTTCCTGTAGAATAAAAAGTAGAATAAGACTAACAATAAGACTAAAGTAGGATTGAAAAACGATCAAAATCATGCATTTTTTATAAAAAGTATCGTGTGTGCCATAGTGGAGGGGAATTTTTCGAAAAAAGTTCCTCTTCTCTCCCTGGATGCATAACACACTATTTTAGCAAATTAATATTATAAAATAATGAAGTATAATATATTTAGTTCATATTTTTTAGCGTCGATTTCACCAGAGTTAATTCGCTGCCAGAAATTCCTCGAAATTCCCTTGGGCTGTGGCGAAGAATTTTATCTCACCTCGTCGCTTTTTTCCAATTTCTTAAATGCAAAGAATTTCTTAAAAGAATTCTTATTTGCTGGTTTATTTGGTGCACCACTGCGACTGCTTATAATTCCTTGAGTATCAGTGCAGAATCTTTACACGTGAATCCTTACATTTTTGGTGGCCTTTCAGGTCAGAATTTTTCGATAATTACAATAAAAAAAAGAAAAAACAAAAAACTATATTATTACTCTTCAAATCAATTTTCTCAAACGAAAATAAATCCACCTGAGCCAGGATTTGAACCCGGAACTCCCTTTCATGTTCTTCTGGTTCGATCCCAAGCTCAAGTAGATTTTTTTTTGTTCTTAAAAAATTATTTTGAATAGTAAAGACGTAGAAATTTATTTTTCGAGGTTTAATAGCTTTGTATAAAATTTATTTAGGTGTTGCAGAAGCGATCAGTTACATTCTCACAAGCCTAATATTGAAGATAATGGGAAGACGAAATGCAACTTCCTTTTTATTAATTACTGCATCTGCTTCCATTCTTCTTTTAATGGTTATTCCGAGCAATTTTGAAAGTTTAACAATTGGTGTAGCCCTTCTTGGTCGACTAAGTGTGAGTGGAGTATTTTGTGTGACAATTATTCACGCTTTTGAACTTTTTCCCACTGTTGCAAGAAGCAGAGCCCTCAGTAGCAGTTCAATAGTGGCTCATTTTGGCAGTATCTTTGCGCCTTATCTCGTTGACTTCTTTGTAAGTTAGAAGCAAAAGATAAAATAAATAGCTTATTGATATTTTCACAAAAACATCTAATTCGATATTATTTTCAAGGGCTTATACGCAACTTGGATACCCAAAACTGTCTGCGGATTGGCTCTCCTCATGGCATGTTTATTGGCCCAAACATTGCCTGAAACTCGAAACCTTCCCCTCTACAACCTGATTGAAGATCTACAATTCAGAAGCAACTCTAATCCCAACGAACGAGTTTCTTTTAGAAACTGTGCTCCATGTGCCTTATATAAAAAAATTAATCAAAGGGGCAGTAATTAAAATGAATAAGTTGAACCTTTCCAAGTTTATACAAAATTAAACTTGAGACTATATTTTACTGCAATATTTTTCAATTAAAAGTTCTATTTATTGTTCTTTTTCGACGTCACTGTAATTAATTCACTTGTGATCGAAAAACGCTTATGTTTTCATTTAAAACCGTTTTAATTGCATTAGATGTCGACTCAGTGGAGAAATATGTGAATAAAGTCTCCAAACTGACTTTTTACTAAAATTAAAGACATTCTTTAACATATGTGTCCTATATTTTTGAATCAAAAGTACAATAATTTCGTCACACATAATTTTAACATACTGTAATTCCCTAAGAATTTGGACGCGCAACCTTTTTTAGCAGAAAATCCTAATTTAGTCTTGGCTTGTCTACGTACTGCTTTCCATGATGGACAATAGTTGCAAAGGTTCCAGCGACCATTCCTCCCCAAAAAAGCATATAAAGCAGAACTTCCGTGGTATACCTCGAAGACAAAATCACATGAGCGATTAACATCGAGGTTGCAATTAAAAGAACCAGAGGGAATGTAGCATAACGCCAATTTCTTTCGGACTCAAGAGGACACTTGACAGACAGACATTCGTCATCTTGAATCATATAGCGGCCCAGAAACAATTCTATGGAATCCTAAAAACAAATAAAAACTTCAAATTTACTTCTCGTTTCTAGTCAATAAACTTTAAGTTCATACCTGTCTATAGCCATCCGCAAAGTTGTTTTTGTAGTATCTCGTCAACGAGTTTATTCCGTCTTTGATTGCACCAAGTTTAGTACGCTTTCCAGTTCGAGTGAAATCTGTTTTCAAAGCACTTGTTCCTGAGTACTCTATACTTATCATGTCCGCGTTATCAGCCCAGACCTACAAGTTTATTACAAATATGAATAATAATATCAAAAAGACATCAAAAGTTGTAAACATTCGAGGAAGGTATTAATGTACTTGTTTGAAGAGATTTTCGAGCTGCGGATGCTCCTCCACTCTTCTGAGGACTTTCAGTTTGGACAAAGCTTCTGAAAGGACTCTTCTCGCCAGCATGCTTTGAACGACGTTTGTCCTGTCCAGACAATCTATACAGTTCGTTCGGAAAACTCCTTCCTGCACGGAAAGCAATGCGCCGTCTCTAGTTAGTAAAAAGTAACCCATTTGTTCCTGATCATGAGCCAATCGATCCATTAAAATGTTAAGACGATCCCACCGCATCTTTCGACACTCGGCGTGAAAGTCGAAGGATTCTAATCGCACGTTCTGGTTCCCTATCCGGTTCACCATGTCTCGGTATCCCTTCTCCAGCGATCCTTCCGCCCCGGTGTGATCGATCTATCGAAAAATTCAGATTAGTAATTGAAATGATTTATAGGATAGAGTGTAGAACCCTCACTCACCAAATTGACTAAAACCTGCTTTCCATAATGAAATATCTGAGCCTCAAAATGTCTCGTGCAAGCCGTTTGATGGTCTTCATGTGGAATTAACTGCGGCTTCGGCTTGTACTTAAGATTTGGTGCTTGCTGCCAGAAGAGAGGAATGGAACCACGAGTTTGTACAAAGGAACTTCGATCCCCGTTCACTTCTACCAACTGTTCAGTTTCAACGTAATTTGAGACATTACCATTCGCATCAATGCCTCGAGAAAATAATCTTGTGCCAGCACGCTGGACACTTCGTCGAGATACTATTCCCCAATTAAATGCAATACCATTTACCACGATTGTGTTCAATGATACGACTGTTGTACTCTGTTAAGGTTTCATATTTTTCATTCAAGCTTCATATGTCGTATATAAATTTACCATTTAAGCAAAAAATATATCTACTTATCAATTTTTTTTTAAAGGATACAACCATGAATGATCGGCAAACAAAACTTATACTGTTCTGGCCTCGAAGTCAACTCCTGAAGCAGATATGCATTCCAGACGAAACGAGGATCTGCTCTATCGTATAACGGCATCTAGAAAAAAACAACAAAACCATAAGTCAAAAAATCGGGATACGCTCAATTGAGATGAATTTTTTTTCAATTGAACCTGCCTGAAGAAATTCTGGAGTTGTGTTATGTAGCCTTTGCATTGTATGGCTAAGGTCATACGTATAACTAAAATAAAAGTGCGGAGTGCTTAATACAGACTTGATCATCTCTAAATATGTGGCATTGTTTTGTGTTTGCTTCTCATTCAAGTGGAGCAACGATCTAGAATAGGGAATAATTTCTGTTGAAACTATCTTGAATATCTGTTGTCCAGCTATCGTCCCGACTCTTTCTGCGTCCGTAATAACAATAAGATAACGGCAGGCTAAAAGCCTTATAGTCCCGACTATTCCCCATATTTTGCGCCTACTAGCTGTAGGTGGAATTTGACTGGCTAATCCAGCTGAAACGTTAAAAATGATTAAAACTGACGTGTAATGTGCAGATAAAATTTTTCTTTTTATGTTTCTTACCCTGTGTGTATATTTGTTGGCTTACTCTGTCCACTACGAGTAAAACTTTAGTCCCTACAGGCTCCACATAAAACTTTTCTGGAGTTGCATATCTGTAATTAATAAGATTATTATTTTTATTTATTCTCTTCAGAGTGAAAAGGATAAGAGCTGTCCAATATTTATTTTATAATAGAAAAGCACCCATAATGTTTTTTCCTATACTAAATGAGTCAATAAATAGTCATAGTTTCTATTCCTCCGTATGCAACATAAGTTTAGATATTTTAATTCTTTTGTGTACCATAACGGTGGAGTAATTTTAATTATATTTTATATTGTTTAAACAAATTATAGATTTAATCATATAATAAATCCACTTAATAATGTTGTGTAAGGTAAACAAAATTTATTTAACTTTAAAAAGAATTTAAAAAATATTATTTGACAATACGACAAATTATTTCTATTAGTATAATTATTTTATACTCATAAAAGAAATTTTTCACAATAAAAATTATTCATTTATAATGTAATTTACATTAAAATTAGTAATTATTAATTATGTGACATGTATTTGTATTCCGCGCGATAATTTAAGTTCGAGAAATGTGTGACTGTTCTAATTGGCCTATCATCTGTAATTAATTAAATGTCCATATTCGTGGGGACAAATCGAGCTCGGTGGGGATAAGCGTGCGAGCTGCCAGAAAGAGGCAGAATCGTTTTAGATTTTCACATGGACACATTTTCGATGATTTTCGCTACGCTTGAAGCCAAAATGAAAGAGCTCAAAGGTATAGATTTGTGATATTCGCGAAGTGATAATTTGTTTTCATTTGTTGAATATAAAGGTGATAGTGCTAATAAGAATACGTGTGCTCTTGTATGATGCAGCGTGGCGGTTTATAATGTCCTATAATGGTTTATAATATCTTATAATGAATCTTCTTGGCTATTTCTTGTATTGATGTATTAATCCATTGGATTGAGGAGATGCGAGGTAAGGAGAGTGTCCGGATCTTACAATGGTGATCCTGATCTCTGTTATTTCAATAAACGGATCACAGCGGCTCTTCGCTTTCGCTAATCTCTCTCTTAAACATTTTTATAGATTTATTTTGTGAGGATTGTTATATAATATCCTTGAAATGTGTGTGAATTCTAATGTCAATTTTGATGCTTCTTATATGTTATTTTATATTGAATATGTGAATTGATAATCTGATTATGTCATCTTATTTTGTATCAATTGATATTATGTCCATGTTTATGCTTGATTGTATGAATTGAGAATGATTTCCGTTGGCCAGTCGAATCTTATATTTGAATTTATCACGTTGATTTTGACTCGCTATCGTGCTCTTTGTTTTTATTCTTCATTATCTTGTGTAACTATTTGAAAATCTGTGACCGCTGAATATGTGATTTACTGATTTGTATGTTTGTTTATATTTTCTCATATTGAAAATAAATAATTTCATAATTTTTTGAGTCGATTAAAAAGAATTGCTTAGGAATCTACAAGGTCACATGATTCTCTTTCTTCCTATTCCTTCCTTTGCGTTCCTTCCTTTATTAATTCTTCCCAATATGCTTCCATTAAATTTTTTAAGTCGATTAAAAAGAATAGATTTTGCTTCTTTTTTCTACTCTTTGGTGGAA
>CAJFCP010000169.1:398879-506180 GCA_904066005.1 Synergus itoensis | reverse complement strand
GTTTTTATTCTTCATTATCTTGTGTAACTATTTGAAAATCTGTGACCGCTGAATATGTGATTTACTGATTTGTATGTTTGTTTATATTTTCTCATATTGAAAATAAATAATTTCATAATTTTTTGAGTCGATTAAAAAGAATTGCTTAGGAATCTACAAGGTCACATGATTCTCTTTCTTCCTATTCCTTCCTTTGCGTTCCTTCCTTTATTAATTCTTCCCAATATGCTTCCATTAAATTTTTTAAGTCGATTAAAAAGAATAGATTTTGCTTCTTTTTTCTACTCTTTGGTGGAACTTTCGATGGAGGAAATTTAGCACATTAATGGGAATTCAAATTCTGAATGTTTCTGAATTCTTCTCTTCTTCTTAAATTTTTAAGGTGAATCTTTGAGGTTATACCAAGAGCTGAGATACTGCTATCTATAAGAGGCTTTAAAACCTTTAAAATAACATTATTATCTACACTATCGGGTGATCTAAAAAAAACGAAGTAAAAAGTTATAAAATGATGATTAAAGGTGATACAGCATTAAAGTCATGCATGAAAGTAAAGAATAAAAAATAATTATACTTACAAATACAGGTCATCATACACATCAGTGTTTAAAGTCATACTGCGAAGTGATATTGACAAGTAGATTAATAATAATTATTATAGATTTGTGTAAAACACGAAGAAAAAATCACACTGCACAATGTGGTTACAATTTGATAATTTAGGTTATTTACACAAAAATCCAAACACTTGATCTATTAATTAAGACGAGCTGTCAACTAGTGCAAGATGACATTATAAAAGTTTACAATTAAAACTCCAAAAATCTAAAACGTAATTAATAAAAATTGTACTATGACAGCGCGAAAAATATCATCTAACTGGAAACAGAACTGACATTCGCGCACCCGACATTACCATGACGTAATTTGACGTACGAGGCAGCAGTGTTGCCAACGTAGGAAAAAAAATACTAAAAAAATTTCAACACTGTTTGCCAATTTTACACTTATTTAATATTCGTTTTTTAAGGAAATTACTTAAAATTAATTAATCATTTTACAATTATTAATAAATAAACTTGGAGAAACCAAAAGAGAAACTTAAATAAGCTGCAAGGAATTTAAGATTGTTGTATGATAATGTAGAAAATTAATAGTTTGGAGGTCGATAAGTAAGGCAGCGATGTTGCTATGCTTCCTCATTTTTCCACAATTACCATAAGAGAAATTTTAACTCACTTTAAGGTCATGTGATACTTTACCATAAGAGCAATTTAGTTTATCCAATTATATACATTCATAATAATAAATATTTTTAGCTAATAAGAGGCAATAAACCTTTTTCCACATGAGTCGAAGGTTTATTGACTCTTATTAGTTAAAAATATTTATTATTACGAATGTATATAATGGGGTAAACTAAATTGCTCTTATGGTAAAGTATTACATGCCCTTATATATATAATTAATTTATTCATCACGCTCTCATCGCAATAATAAATTTAGTAAAAAATATTTGTTACGTATTTAATTTAATATTGGCGAAACTAAATCAAAGATATATTATTTTATATTACTAAATTTGCTCTTTTGGTAATTACTACATATTTTTATAATAGTTATCAGGGCATATGTGATACTTACCATATGATCAAATTTAGATAACCTGGATTTTGCCCGGATTTTCCCCACAATTTTACCTTTAAAAAAAATAGTATATACGCGTCTTTGCACTATTATTTTTTTTTAATGTAAAAATTGAGAGAAAAAACTAAGGTATCTATAAATTTGCTCATATGGTAATAAGTAACAAACGCTCTTATATATATATATATACGATTACAAGTAAATAAATAACTGTAAATAATAAATAAACTTTATTTATTTACTTGTAAATAAATAAAGTTAATAAAAGTTTAATTTTAAAATTTTTATTTAACATCACACAGAGTCCAATTTTTTTAACGATGATTTATAAATTTTCGAAAATAACTTGCAATAAAATTGGCAAGTATCTCAGCTATTTCAAGCAAGTAGCTAACGGCACGGAACTTTTGCTATCTTCTTGAAATTATATAAACAATATTCTCCTCCCACTGCGGTGAGAGAGCTTAGGAAAAAGTCCAATAGGGGGATAATGGATCTCTTTCCCGTAGACGAGATAACTTGTAAATGGGATAAAAGCAGAGCCGAGACAGTGAAAAGACAAGATCATACTTCACAGGATCATTTCTGTAGTAAATCTTCACATTCTCTCTACCTAACAGTAGAGTCGATGCAGCCACGATGATGAGTCGTAGTTCTTTTCTCTGAGCGTGAGAAGTCGCTGGAGAATTCGACTTGTTCGAACTCTCCAGTACTCAATGATCGTTCGCCTTCTGTACACTATTCAGAAGGTAATGGGAAATAGGGCATTCTGAGTGGTCTCTCTTATTAAATTGAAATTTGAAAAATTAATATTTCATATTCATGTTAGAGATGTTCGATTCTTTGGAAAAAATCGATTCTTGAGTTGATCCAAGATCAAATGGACGAGAATCAATTCAAAAGATCAACTTGGAAAGAATCAATCTTTTAAAGATCGATCTTTTAGTGATGTATATAAAAAAAGATAAATTATGACATTAATATTGTTGACTTTCAATAATTGAGTAATTTGTTATTACATTTTTGGTATCCTATTATGATAAAAAAGGGAAGTATATTTTTTAAAGAAAAAGTTATTTAAAATAAAACAAATTCGAATTATTAATCGTACAACATTATATGAAAATTTAAAATGTAGACATTAAATTGAGTGATTGGACAATTAGAGTTCTTTTACCATTAAAGGGAAATAAATTCCCTTTTACCATTTCCCTTTGGGAAAATTGGGAAGAGATTATGATTTACACATGATATTCTTTAAATAGATGCAATTTGCAGCCTTAATGATATTCAAAGGTTTTGCATTGAATTCTGAAAAAAATTGAAACAGAGCTTCTAGAAAAAAAGAACGTAAATATGCAAGGTTGCAAAAAATCAATCATAAATATAGATTTCCTGTGACATAGTTATTTTTCTGAGTGGTAAAAAAACATTCCACAATATGACAAATATATTTTTAAAAAATAGGTTACTTCATTTTTCCAACTGGTTGCAATCACCAATATTATTACGATATTGTTTTTCACAATTGCGAGGATTTTAAAAAATTGCATTTGTTTCAAGTCATTGCAAGAAAGTTTCTTATTCTTACCAGACGTCTTATATTGTTCCGCTTTATATTGTTAGAAAATTCTGAAAATGAATTCCGCAATCTTGTTCAAATCTTGTTCGTTTTTAGTCGTCATATTAATTATTTTACTGCGTCCAGAAGCTGGGACAGTTTCTTCAGAATTAGAATGGAGTGAAAGGTTAATAAAGTGCATTTTAAGAATAGCTAAGAAACATCAGATAATGATCATAGTCGAAGATAGAAGACCTCATCCAGGCATGAAAATTGACAATCTTATTCAGATGATTATTCAAAGCACATCGTCTATCATGAGTATGTCTGATCAACTGATCGATTCGAACACAAGTAAAATGGCTCAACTATCATCACTATCCAACCCTAGAAGAACAACCTTGTTTCTACCCATTCTAAATTCATGGAATGAATACCAAACTCTCCGTTTACTCGAAATCGCAAATCTAACTATGCATTTATCAGGGCCACAAGCAAGGCCCAAATTTCTAATAGTTCACTTCCTGGAGAGAAGAAACTTCACCTACGAAACTCTTCTCAGGAGTTTCTGGAGGAGACAATTTTTGGATGTCACCATTTTGCAAGTAACAAAAAATCAGAGCGTGATGACCAATCGTTTTCCGAAAAGGCAGAAAGAAGTTGCAACTCTTCACTACTTCAATCCCTTTAAACCCAAATACATCAGGCAAAAGTTGTCGGATAAATCAAACTGTTTTCCAGACAAACTAAAGAATTTATATACTTATGAATTTAGATCATTATATCAAGGACTTCCTGACGACGACGAAAGCCTTCTAGAAACAATGGCTCAAATAATGAACTTCACACCAGTTTATGTTCGAGTTGACACAGCGACCTTTCAAAAAAACTTAAATTTTAAGGGAAATACCGAATTTAATATTAACCGCGCTAGTCTCATTAGTGTGGAAAGAAAGTTGCCTTTTTATCATACTCGTCTCTACGAAAGAGGAACAACGCATCTTGTGATCCCAAAAATTGCAAGTTATGATCTAGAAATATCAGTGTCTTGGGAATTCCTGTGGACAATTCTAGTCATGGTTCTGGTGACTTGTCTCATCAGGATTCTCGCAATTACTTTGAAATTCGACAATCGATCCTGGCAACTGATGCACATCGTAAACATGATATTGGGTTCATCAGTTCCTCAGGATCCGAGAAGATCGGCAGAAAGAATTGTATTTGCTTCGATTTTGGTAACGTGGGTTGTTTACTCAGGATATATTCACTCCCTCTTGACTAATGTTGGTTTTTCCCAAAAATCCGAGGTCGAAACTTTGGATGATGCTCTGAACTTAAACTTAGTACCGTTGATCGACACTTTTTATAAGCGACTGGCAAAAATTGATTCAGACAGCTACTTAAACAAGGTCACCGAAAAGTCGATTTCAGTTCCAGGAATGGAAGATTTCGATGAACTAACGTGCATGAAATACCTTTTGGATCATAAAAATATTTCCTGTCTTGTAGCCCTGCAGGTAACAAAAAAATACAATCAAAATGAAGTGAAGGTAATAAAGGATTATGTGGTGGATTTTTGGACAACGTATTTAATCAAATTGGGATCGCCTTTCCTAGATTGTTTCAATGAACTGATTCTGAAGTTCACAGAAAATGGTTTAATGATGAAATGGAATGTTGTTATAAATTCAGAAGAGCAAGATGTAGTCAGTTTCCATCCATCGCCACAATTGCATTGGCTACTTCTGAACGTACTTCTAATGGGATATCTAGCTGCAATAATTACTTTCGTTGCAGAAGTCATTTTTGGTATTAATCGAAAAAAAGTCTCGGTCATATGCAAGAAGAGTTTACGTGACATGTCAATTAACTTTAGAGAGTAATTAAGATCTTTTATGGGAAAAGACTTTAGAAGCAAAAATGTGCTCAGAAAATCGATAAGTACTTTTCTCCAAACATATATATTCCCTTTTGGAAGCAAGAAGATAGAAAGTCTATCAATTTGAATATTTTTCAATCTTCATCCCTGCAAGAAACGTAAAATTCAAAAGTATTGTAGTTTTATTACGTACTTGCAGGACATTGGAAATATTTTTTTGGGGGATTAGATAAAGTTACGAAAGTATTTGAAAAATATCTAACAAGGAACGTACTTCTCCAAAGAAATTAAATTAATTAAATCGAGCATTTACTGAATTTAATATAAAAAAGAAGTAGAAATAAGATTCTACTAAAAGTTATTGTCCATTTATAGGTAAACCAATCTTTTTTCACAGATAAAAATAAGTGTTTTGCGTGTCGAGGAACACGTAAGGTTTCGTGCGTTCCTCATAAAATTTTGTGAGAGTTTTTTTATATCCAATAAAATAACTTGCGACATTCTAATTTCATGTTCGTTGTTGTCTTTGCTTATGAAATCATACATTTGTTTCAATTTACAAAGATAAAACGTATTCATTAATTCAAACAAAATGTACGATATAAAAGATAGATTCTATGCAAAAAATCCAAGTCATCAGCAGTGGCGCAACCTAACTATGTAGTAGCGAAACCCCGCATTGCGGGGAAGCCCCCTCCTCTGAAAGGCCTCCGAGGGGCCTCTTAGACTGCTTAGAAAAAATGAATTTCACTCTGTAATTCAATGTATATATTTGATTTATTTTATCTTTCAAAAATAAAAGACATAAAGATTAGTAGATAATGATACGATATAAAAGACAGACTCCACACAAAAACCCAGTTTGGACCCAGTTTGGTCTCATTATCAGTCTAATCATTTAGAAAACAACAATTTCATCGTCTCTACTGTAAAATGCCGGAAAAAATGTTCTTAAATCTTTTACTTCTGTGTGGAATTTTGTCTCAAGGAATTCTTGAGACATTCGCAGATGAGAATATCAGTGAGTAAATATGTAGTGATATCCTTTATAAATATCCAGAATAAAATAGCAATAACTATTAGAAAATAATACTGAGCGATTAATTAATAAAATACTTGCAGAAGAATCAACGAGAATTCTCGATCGCGAAAAACGAGTAATTAGCAACGTACCGGGTGAAGATAACAAAATGATAATTCAAGAATTTTCTTACATTGTGCAAATTAAACATAATATGCGCATCAGTTGCGTAGGCAGTATTCTGTCGCGTCATGTTGTCATCACCGAACCTTCATGCGTTCCGTTTACAGCAGCAGAGTACCACGTTGGCTCTGGTTCAACACGTTCAGATCGTGGTACAATGCATAATGTAACAGATATAAAAACAAACGTTCCCAATCATGCGCGAAGCCCTTGGAATGGTATTGCCTTGGTCACTGTTAATCCACCTTTCGTAAATACTAACACCACTAAACCCATAGAAATAAACACAGCACCTTTGCTACCAAATACACTGGGTATTATTTCTGGTTGGGGATATAACTACAGAGCCCCTGTGTAAGTTATGAAGAATAAATTAAGAATTGAAATTAAATTAACGGAAATTATTTTCTGTGAACACATTAAATCTGTAAATGCACTATAAATTAAACCTGACTATAATTAAACATTTGTTTCCTCATGATTGCAGTCGTGGAACGGAACATCCTAAAAATCTACGAGCAATCGAAGTACCGATACTGGCCCATCAGAACTGTGTAGAAATATATCGAGCACAAGGTATTGTGATTTCCGAGAAAGAAATTTGCACTTTTCATCCGCAAAAACAATGTGGCCATACTGATGGTGGTGCTCCTTTAGTTGTTGAGGGTTACTTAGTTGGGGTTCATCTTACATCTCAACATAGAATAATGGAAACTTGTCAAGTTCCTGAAATTTTTGCACTCTTGCAACATTCTAATTACAAACAATGGATCGAGATAACCATACACGCCATTGAAACACGGCTCTTAAATCATCATTAATATTAGAGCATTAATAATAGAATAGAATAATAATGTAAAAAAGTATGGTTTTCAATTTAAATCTTTTTAAATATATGGGCATATCCACGAAAAGTGTCATTTTTCTGTCACCGTTGTTATTATAGGCAAATCTAAACTTAAAATACAAGTTAAATCGCACAAAAATTTACAGACAAACTCCCTGAAATAGAAACAAAAGCTTACAGTCATTACAGAAACCCTCATAAAAAGATATAACATATAATCGGTGAATAAAATCCCAAAAATACCTGTGTAATATTTTTCACCACCTACGAATTGAGTGTTTTGCATGCTCACAGCTTTTCCGCGCAAGGTTTAAAAATTCTAAAAAAAAAAATCATGCAAATGAAGAAATCGAATTTTTAGATTAGAACTTGGTTCCAACACCCTTAAGACGAATTTTTTTAAATCATCGTTTGATATTTACGGACAGCAGTTAAAATTGCGAAAGTGAGTCACAACTCCAAAGTAAATATGTAAATTTTATCCGTGTATTATATAGTTAAATTACTTTTTACTATCTGTCCTTCTACTTTGTTTGTTGTAGTTGACAGATTATTATTTAAAGCTGCGACAGTAACTGAAAATATATAAGGCTTAGTACGAATTACGCGCGTCAATAATAAAGATCATCTATGTATTTTTCGCAATCTTCACTTGTGAAATCATTTATTTGAATTTTTTATTTTAAGTATTGCAAGAGACACTAAACTTTGCAAATAAGGATACAATTTAAATACAGACACTGAAAAAAGTCGTCAATTAAGTCTGGGATTCAGTGCTGTGATTTAAAAAAGTATTTTTTCATAATTCACGCTGTTAAATTCCAGGAAATATGTACTTGTATCTTTTAATTTTTTTTGGAATTTGGTCTCAAAGAATTATTGGGACGTTTGCAGGTGAAGACAATAGTAAGTAAACTTATATCACCTGGAAATTTATCTAGTCTAAATGTTAGAAGATACTATACTGAGAAACTAATTTATTTAATCCTTGTAGAGGAATCATCGGATTTTCTTGTTCGCCAAAAACGTGTAGTTAATTATGACGAGTGGGGTGGAGCGAGAATAGTGCGTATTGAACAACGACCATACATTGCATATATTAAACTGAATAATATTGTCCGTTGTGTGGGTACCATTCTATCGCATCGTATTGTCCTCACCACAGTTGCATGTGCTAATTCTGATAAAACGTTGTACAAAGTTTTTTCGAAATCAGCACATTTATATCATGGTACAGTACATAATGTAACAGATATAAAATTACGCAATGGTAATATTCTTGGCAGACATTTGGATGGCATTGCCTTGCTCTTTATTGATCCAGCTATCGTGTATGGTCAATTCGTTAAGAACATAGAATTACATGTAGAACCTTTACTACCAGGTATGCTTGGAACTGTTAGTGGATGGGGATACAACTACAGAAACAGAGCGATTGTGTAAGTTATTAATAATACATTAATATATTACGATTCAAGCAATATATAAAATGTCTGTTGTCATGCACAGATACTGACCAAAAATGCTCGACATTTATCACTACAACTAATAAAATTATATCTTATCCCCAATTTCAGCGATGGAACGAATTATCCATTGAGTTTACGAACAATCCAAGTACCGATAATTTCACATCGGGATTGTGTAGATAGATATCGAAGTTATTATCCTATTACCGATAAGGATATTTGCACTTTTCATCCGCAAAGACACTGTGGCCATTCTGATAGTGGTGCTCCTTTAGTTATTGATAACTTATTAGTTGGAATTTTCCTTCGGAGTGGACCATTATCAGGACCTTGCTATAATCGTGAATATCCTGAAGTTTTTGCACTATTGCAAGATAACTATTATAGAGATTGGATCAGGAATAATATTTAAAAAATCGAATTAGAGTACCAAATGATTCTGCATCAAGCAGTTGGTGTCTATAATAAACATAACAATTTATTTTCCTTTTAATATTTCTATGCTTTCTATAAAAAATAATCATTTGATGAATGAGTTTCACTCTGCATCTGCTACTCAATGTAGAAAATACCGTATCAAATAAATATCTTTACTTTAATGAGATTACTCTATTTTTATCACGCTTATGTATAAAATTTTATTATCTATATCACACGTTCTTTAAAAATACGCCTAAAATTTATTGTAAACAATTATTAAACAATTTTGAAACTTTCAAGTTTGTCTTCGTCTTTGTGAACCGATTTATTTGCACTGGTTCGCTTTAAAGAAGTGAGGGTTAATGACTCTCACTTTGTATCATAAAATGAAGAAACAAATTTATTTTTGTACCTCTTACTTCTGTGTGAAATTTCGTCTCAAAGAATTATCGGGATTTTCACAGAAGAAGATGTTACGATTGCTGAAAAAGCCAGCGATATGATTAAAGAAGATTGGTTATCAACAAGGGAATAAAAAGAAAGTATTAGCAAATACTAGAAAAATTCATTTATTATTAAATGCTTCACGTAATAGCGAAGCTTATAGAAAATATTTGTACAGTGAGAACAATTTATACAAAATGAATCCTATCAATCAACTATTTACAAGTAAGCTTTTTTTTATTAATTTATAGTGGTGTAGTCCCTTAATAAATTTCAATAATCTACGATCTAATTGTTCAGGAATAATATTTAAAAAATCAAATTACAGTTCCATAATATGATTTTGCAATCTGCATCTATAATAAACATAATAATTTATTTTGCTTTTAATATTTCTATGTTATCTATAAAAAATGGGTTTCACTCTGCATCTGCTACTCTATGCTCTCTAAATCTGAACCAGCGAAAACCATACCAAATCAGTGAAATTTGCTGATGAATCAGCGGAATTACTCCCATAGAGAGCGTAAAATTCACTGATTCATCAGCGAATTTCACTGATTTGGTAGGGTTTTCACTGATTCAGATTTAGAGAGTATAGAAAATACCATACCAAATAAAGATCTTCATTGTAAAGAAATTACGCTATTTTTATCACAGTTGTTTGGAAAATTTTATTGCCTTTTTTGGAAAATTTTAAAGAACATCACACGTTCTTTAAAAATACGTCTAAAATTTAGTGTGGAGTGAAGGAGTACTCCTTATCTAATTCCACACCTGAGAATTTAAAAGATATTTGTATATTATCATACTATAAACAAACAAAAATCTCTATCACCCCCCCCCCCCTCTCCTGTTTCCGTAACACCACATCTGGGAAAAATTTGTTCCGTCGGCCCTGTATAAAAACATTGTAGCACCAATACGTATATATTTGAGATATGCGTTGTCATTTGGCAATCCTAATTTTTATGCACGGTTTATTAAAGTCGCAAAGATACTCAGTCGTAATATCCAGATACTACCATTGAGTGTCAATTTTACTCCGTCTGTGAAGTTATTACAAACAACTTGAGACATTCTCATATTTTTACAATCTTTGTCAAGTTTTCGTCATATTGTTTGTTTATGAAATCATACCTTTGATATAAAAGACAAGTCTCTATACAAAAAATCTCACTTGTTCTCGTTTCCAGTAAAAAAAAAAATAAATAAATAATATAGGAAATAAATATAAGTATAAAAATAATATAAAATAATAATAATATATAATATATTTATATAATATAAAAATAATATAAAAAAACTATTTAATTATCTGCACTTTAAAATGGCGAAAAAAATACACTTAATTCTTTTATTTCTGTGCGGAATTTGCTCCCAAGGAATTATCGGGAATTTTGCAGACGAGGATATTAGTGAGTAAAGTGATATCAGAAGCTGTGATATTCTCTATAAATATCTGGAATAAAACTCTTATCTTAGAAATTTTAGATATCTTAGAAAATATTTTAAATTCAGAAATTAATTTATCAAATATTTCCAGAGGAACCCTCGGATGTTCTCATTCGCCAAAAACGAGTAATTAATCGCATATCGGGTGAAGACCATACAGTTGGGATTATCACTCTTCCTTACATTGTGCAAATTAAGGAAAAGATGCGTATCAATTGCGTAGGTAGTATTCTATCACATCGCGTTGTCATTACCATTCCTGCATGTGTTCGGTTGGCAGCATCAGAGTATCAAGTTTCCTCTGGTTCATCAATTTCAGGTCGTGGTACAAAGCATAACATAATTGGTATAAGAAAACACTTTGGCAATCATCCGCGAAGACCTGAAGATGGTATTGCCTTGCTCACTGTTGATTCACCTTTTGAGTTTGGATCATTCACTAAATACATACAACTTCATTCCGAACCTTTGTTACCAGGTACACTTGGTAGTATTTCTGGTTGGGGATACAACTGCAGAAGTACAGAGTAAATCATCCACAGTAAATTAAATACATAAAACATAATGTTTTACCAGTCAAACGACTTGCGCCACTGTATCTAAAGATTTGTCTTCTCTCGAATTTCAGGCATGGAAGTATCTACCTGAAAAATCTGCGATCAATCGAAGTACCGATACTAGCCCATCGGGATTGTGTAAATATATATCGATCAAATCATATTGTGATTTCTGATAAAGATATTTGCACTTATCATCCGCAAAAGCACTGTGGTCATAATGATGGAGGTGCTCCTTTAGTTGTTAACGGTTTCTTAGTTGGCGTTCATCTTTGGACTGGATTTCCTAATTATCAGATAGATTTACAATATCCTGATGTTTTTGCACTCTTGCAGCATTCTGAATACAATCAATGGATCAGGACAAATATCCAAAACATTGAAACAGAGTTCGAAAACCACCATTAATAATGTAGCATATTTAAAAGTAACAAGGGGGGCTTCGACCCCCTGTGCGCTTCGCGCGTCTACCCCCTTTTTAACATTCTGATGCATTCTATGATTCTAATTACTTATTTAATTAAATTATTAATTAAAATAAATAAAATTATATAATTCATTATTTGTTATTGATTTTTTGCTAATTTTATGTATGCCACATATGGGTCAAGAATGGCGTATGTCATTAAGGTCACTTACCCAGAGGCGGCGCAGACAGTATGGATGCCATGGATAAATCCATACATGGAAATTTACATGTATGGAAATTCCATACATGAAAAACTGTCTGGAAAGATAATGATTTTTGTTTCAAAGTATTAAACGAATTTATATCTAGAAATGTTGTACGAAAGAAAACATTTTCTTTCAAATAAAGAAAAAGCAAAGAAAAAAATTTCAGTTTACCCCCCCCCCCCATCGTAAATCCATACATGGAAAAAATGGGCTCCGCCGGCCCTGCATTGTTTTACTACTAAGGGCTCACTGGCGCCATTAGTGAAAAACTGTTAAGTTGCATAAGTAGAAAAGGCACAGTGTGCTCAGACACGTTTTTTAATTTGCAAAATTATATTCTAATTATCCAGATTTTTATTTTATATATTAATTTGATGTCTGATTCTTACAGACCTTTTCTACTGTGTCTGAGAAAAGTCTATTTAAATTAGATGGCTGATAACAACGTGGTTTTACTACTAACAATAAGGGCTCACTGGCGCCATTAGTGAAAAACTGTTAAGTTGGATAAGTAGAAAAGGTATGATGTGTTCAGACGCGTTTTTAATGTGCAAAATTATATTCTAATTATCCGGATTTTGTTTTATATATTAATTCGATGTCTGACTCTAACAGACCTTTTCTACTGTTTCTGGAGAAAGTCTATTTAAATTAGATGGCTAACAACAACATGGTTTTACTACTAAGGGCTCATTGGCGCCATTAGTGAAAAAATGTTAAGTTGCATAAGTAGAAAAGGCATGATGTGTTCAGACACCTTTTTAATTTGCAAAATTACATTCTAATTATCCAGATTTTTGTTTTATATATTAAACGATGTCTAACTCTAACAGAACTTTTCTACTGTGTCTGAGGAAAGTCTATTTAAATTAGATGGCTGACAATAACGTGGTTTTACTACTAACAATAAGGGCTCACTGGCGCCATTAGTGAAAAACTGTTAAGTTGCATAAGTAGAAAAGGCACGATGTGTTCAGACACGTTTTTTAATGTGAAAAATTATATTCTAATTATCCGGATTTTTATTTTATATATTAATTCGATGTCTGACTCTTACAGAAATTTTCTACTGTGTCTGGAGAAAGTCTATTTAAATTAGATGGCTGACAACAACGTGGTTTTACTACTAACAATAAGGGCTCACTGGCGCCATTAGTAAAAAACTGTTAAGTTGCATAAGTAGAAAAGGCACGATGTGTTCAAACACGTTTTCTAATGTTCAAAATTATATTCTAATTATCCGGATTTTTATTTTATACATTAATTCAATGTCTGACTCTTACATCGATTCATCTCGACACAAAGAATATTTATTTTCCTTACGTCAAGTCAAAATTTGGATTATTTGAAAAGTTACAGTTGAAAATTAATTTTTGAAAATACAATTAACCACAACATCCTTATTTTTTAATGAAATGCATCAATCATATAGGTCATTCGATTCGTCTCGATGAAAGGAATCTTCATTTTCCTTACATCAACTTTAAATTTTGAATACTTGAGAAGTTATAATGAAAAAATGAATTTTACGAAAATTATAAAAGTACACGAAACTTGTAAAATTTAATATTTTGGTAAACCATTGTAAAAAATTCAACTTGATAAGTAGTGGAATAAATATGCCAAATTTCATCATTTTATATATACACGTTCTAAAGATATTGCAGGGTCGTTAAAAGCGTGACATACATACACAAATACACACACATACATAAATCCGGACAATTCTTCAGGACATCATATTAGATATATTCCACTTAAAATATGTTCAAAATAACCTTTTTTTAGAAACTGGATTTTTATCACCACTACAAAGCTTCCTCTATGAGGAAGCAAAATTAATTAATTGAAAAAAATTATATTAATTAATAGATTCATAGATATTTAAATATCGAGATATCCTCATATCATTCAAAGTGAATGTTTTTGATAACTTTAACTGTTCTGGCGATATCATATACCGTAAGAATCTCAGGAAACTGAACTCTAAGAATTAATAATAATTAATTATTATTAATTTATTAATTTCCTATCGCGGAAAGGGCTGTGTGGGGTCTGGAAAGCAAGTGAGGGGTAGGCAGGCTTTCTCTTTCGCACTTCCAAATGTCCATAAGCTTTCTCTCGCACTCATGGATTTCTTAGAGTTCAGTTTCCTGAGATTCTTACGGTATAGCTGGCACAGAGATAATACTGCAATTTTATTTTAATACGCACTATTATATCTGTAAATATTGTCCTGTTTTTTATTACAGTTATGTGTAACTCTTTTTTTGTAACTATTTTTGTTAAACTGTCTATATATCTATTAAACCATCTATCAATAAAGACTAATATTAGAAACACTTTATTGTAAATTTCCAGTGTTTGTCGAAATCTTTTCATGTGAAATGATTTATTTGCACTTACTTTAAAACATAAACTAAATGACTTATCTGCTAATCAGCTTCGCAAATAAAGTTTCGTTATAAAAAACAGATTCTGCAAAAAAAATTTAATTTGCTCTGGTTTTAGGTCGAATAATTTCGACTGCATTTCGTCGTCTGTACTGTAAAATTCCGGAAAAAATGTTCTTAAATCTTTTACTTCTGTGTGGAATTTTATCTCAAGGATTTATTGAGATCTTCACAGATGAGAATAGTGAGTAAATTATTGTAAAATAGGGTAAATAGTGATATCCTTTATAAATATCCTGAATAAAATAGTAATAAGAAGAATTGTTAGATAAATAATATTACTGATTGGATAATTTATCAAATTCTTGCAGCGGAGTCTTTGGATACTCATGTTCGCGAAAAACGAGTAATTAATCGCATACCGGGTGAAGACAGACCAATACCGATTACCTTGGCTCGTCACGTTGTAATGATTAAATTTAATAATCGTATTAGTTGCACAGGTAGCATTCTGGCGCCTCATGTTGTCATCACTGCTTCTAGATGCATTATTTATCCAATAGCGTTGTACCATGTTGTCGCTAATTCTGCACGTACATCTCGTGGTAACACTCACGACATAGAGGATATAAAAAGTAAAAGTGGAGGTCATCCACTCAGACCTATCGATGGTATATCCTTACTCGCTGTAACTCCACGTTTTGAAATAGGAACATATGGTCGACCCATACAATTGCATTCAAGTCCTTTACTACCAGGTTTGAATGCTACTGTTGCTGGTTGGGGATACAACTGTGGAAACGCTGAGTAAGTTGTCAACAATACATTAAATACATAAAACATAATATTTTATTGTCCGCTAGGCAATATAAAATTTCTATGGTCAATGATGATTTCAGTACTGGAACGAACTATGCTAGAGATCTACGAAAAATCGAGGTAACAATAATATCCCATCAGGAGTGTGTAAATAGATATCAACCTTATGTTAGGATTACCGATTTAGATGTTTGCACTTATGATCCGCAAAAACATTGTGGCCATAATGATTATGGTGCTGGCTTAATTGTTAACGGTTACTTAGCTGGAGTTTTCATTCACGGTGGACCAGCCGACGGTATTGTAAATCTTCAATATCCTGATGTTTTTGCAATCGTGCAACATTCTGAATACAGAGAATGGATCACGACAAACGTACGGAACATAGAAGCAGTGTACTTAAATCGCCAACAATAATAGAACACGTTGTTTAACAGAATATGGTTTTGAATTTAAATCCTTAAAAAATTTAAATAATTTAAATCGAAAAACAGTGATGTGTAATATTAGAAAAATATTAAATATTAATAAAGACCTTAATTTGAAAAAATACGCTGTTTATTATTTCAGTGATTTATAACGTTTTTATTAAATAATTTATCGATGAAGACAAATGTTTTGAACTCGTAAAATATTTTTACACAGATCATTTAAAGTTGCGACAGTAACTGAAAATATGTAAGATTTAGTGCGACTTACGTCAATAAAAAAGACTATCTATGTATTTTTCGCAATCTTCTCTTGTGAAATCTATTATGTAACGTTTTATACGAGATACTAAGTTTTGCAGATAAGAGGATACAATATAAATTCAGACACTAAAAAAAGTCGCCAATTAAATCTGGGATTCCGTGCCGTGATTTAAAAAGGTATTTTTTTCATAATTCACGCTGTAAAATTCCAGAAAATATGTACTTTTATCTTTTAATTTTTTGTGGAGTTCTTTCTCAAAGAATTATTGGGACAATCGCAGATGAAGAAATTAGTAAGTAAAATTATATCACCTGGAACTTTATCTGGAATAAAACTGATAAGCCAAAATGTCAGACTATACTAAATACTAATTTATCACTATAGTACAAGACTAATTTATTTAATCCTTGCAGAGGAATCATCAGATTCTCTCGTTCGCCAAAAACGTGTAGTTAGTTACGAGGAGGGTGAAGCAAAAGTAGTGCAAATTGACGAACGACCATACATTGTACAAATTAAAAAATATAATATATTCTATTGTGTGGGTACCGTTCTATCGCGTCGTACTGTCCTTACCACGGCTGAATGTGCTCAGCATGAAACAACGATGTATCAAGTTCACTCGAAATCAGCAGTTTCAAATTTTGGTTCACTTCACAATGTAACAAATAAAAAAATACGCAAAGATAATCTTTATGGCAGATTTTCGGATGGTATTGCCTTGTTCACTATTGATCCAGCTTTTGTGTATGGTCTATTCCTTAAGAACATACGGTTACATTCAAGTCCTTTAGTACCAGGTATGCTTGGAACTGTTAGTGGTTGGGGATACAACACCGGAAGAAACTCAAATGGGTCAGTTATCAATAATACATTAATACATTACGATTCAAGCAATATACAAAATTTATGTTGTCATGCACAATTACTAACCAGAAATACTCAACATCTATCACTACAACTAATAAAATTATATCTTATCCCCAATTTCAGCCGTGGAACGAGTTATCCTGTAAATTTACGATCAATTGAAGTACCGATAATTGCACATCAGCTTTGTGTAGATATATATCGAACACATAATATTCAGATTACCACTAAAGATATTTGCACATATCATCCGCAAAGACACTGTGGCCATACTGATACTGGTGCTCCTTTAGTTATTGGTGACTTATTAGTTGGAATTTTCCTTCGGAGTGGACCATTCTCAGACCCTCGCTATAGTTGTGAATATCCTGAAGTTTATGCATTCTTGCAAGATAGCTATTACAGAGATTGGATCAGAAATAATATTTAAAAAATCGAATTGGTGTCTATAATAAACGTAACAATTTATTTTCCTTTTAATATTTCTATGTTTTCTATAAAAAATAATTATTTTATGAATGGGTTTCACTCTGCATCTGCTACTCAATGTAGAAAATACCGTATGAAATAAATATCTTTACTTTAATGAGATTACTTTTATTACACTTATGTATTCAATTTTATTACCTATATCACACGTTCTTTAAAAATACGACTAAAATTTAGTGTAAACAATTATAAAAAAAATTTTGAAACTTTTAAGTTTGTCTACGTCTTTGTATGTGAAACGATTTATTCGCACTGGTTCGTTTTAGAGAAGTGAGAGTTAATGACTCACTTTGTATCATAAAATGAAGAAACAAATTTATTTTTGTATCTCTTACTTCTGTGTGAAATTTCGTCTCAAAGAATTATCGGGATTTTTACAGAAGAAGATTGCTGAAAAAGCCAGCGATATGATTAAAGAAGATTGGTTTTCAACAAGGGGATAAAAAGAAAGTACTAGCAAATGCTAGAAAAATTCATTTATTATTAAATGCTTCACGTAATAGCGAAGCTTATAGAAAATATTTGTACAGTGAGAACAATTTATACAAAATGAATCCTATCAATCAACTATTATATTCCTATACGCATATACATATAAATACGTGTCATTGTCTCATAACCGTTTTAGTTTACTCAACACAATGAATGGCGACCATTTATACTGATTTGTTACTCAAAAATATATATAAGAATCGTAAAGGGACTACACAACTGTGAATTTTTTTTTCAGAATATTTTAAATTCAATGTTTCGAAAATTTTTCAAAGAAACTAGGTTTTCTTCTTCTTGTTTCCTTGGGAAAAGTAATTTCTATTTGTAATACTTGTATGCAAAATTTGTTCATGAGCTCAAAATTGTTAATACAATTAACAAACAAAAAATGCTTTTTTTTAATTTATAGTGGTGTAGTCCCTTAATAAATTTGAATAAACCACGATCTAAATGTTCAGTTCTCTCGTGGCTTCCTCGACAACAAAACGATTTCAACAAAGTCGACAAGAACAGCCAATTAAGCTGTCTTAATTTTATAATTACAATAATTATTTTACTGTACACGACAACTAGTACTCATCGACAAAGTGTAATCCTTCTGTCGTTCACACTGGTCTAGGTTTTGATTATGAAACGAATTTTTTCTCATCCTTCATTCTATATACAGGACTACTTAAAATTACAGCATCGCTTGCAGCGAAAAATTTATTTATTTACAGCGACACCTTAGTTGAAATTATTACCGCGGTGCTAGTTGCATTAAAAACCTACTCTATATTGTACAAAACAGGCTAAGCCAAAATTACTCTTAGCATTGCAGTCTCCTGAGGAATAAAACACTTTTCTTATTGTTTCTGAAACGATAATCTATTCACAATTTTCGCTTCTCTAATTTTTCCTAAAAATAGTTGAATCTACATTTGTGCACCCTTCACATACCTTCGTCGAAGAGACAAATAAACATCACTAATTCTGAAATCTCATGCAGGATGTCTCTCAATCTCTCTCCCTCTAGTAGAAACATTTTATCACATTACGCTGGGTAACAATAATCAAAACGTGCAAGGTTTTACATTTCTTTCCAGGAGTTGATTGCTCGAAATTTTAGTATACACCGGATTTCAAGATTTCCAAAAAAGTTTTAAGAGAATTCAGAAGATTTAAAAAGATTTCATGAGATCAACCCCTTGAATTTTCTTAATCAGAAATGATCAGTCGATTCAAATTTACACTCCCAGTAACTGAAATATTTTGTTACCAGCGCTGCAAAGGATTCAGTCACACGGCGGCAAAAGCATACAAAAAAATTAGCATCCTATCAGATTCTAAGCTCCGCATCGGTGACTGGAATCCCCCTCGGAGGACCTTGACTATTCCTTTGCGTCGCGGGTGGCACTAGAGGACTGATGCTAGGACTCCTCGTCGCTAGGGGTGACAACGAGGGTGAGAAACTAGGACTTAGCGCTGCCGAAGGAAAGGTAGAGGCATCGTGACTAATAGGTGACCTTGGCAATATGCCTCTCGCCAAGGCAGGAGCTGCAAGTGACCTTGGAGCAACGGAAGTAAGCAGCGGAGGCGGTGGAGCTTTATGTACAGATTTCGTTTTCCCGCTACTGCCAGAATTCCCACTTTGCACACTAGCCGCGTCGTCCTTCAGTCTCGCAATTTCACTAAAAACATGAGCAAGTGGTTGATACTGAGGACCCCAGTCCAGCAAGTAGTCCCAGTTGTAGGATCCCGTCAGTTCCTCTTCACTGTGGACTATCGAGCTTAGGGATCCGTTCATCGAAGGCCCACCACCTTGGACCTCGAGTCCAGAAGTTGGTCTACTGGGATCTCCAATTTTCCCGTAGATGAGGGTAGCAATGTCTGCTTCAGTCGCTGTCTCATCCTCGAAGAGGTGGAGACTGTCCAAAGGCAAAGCCTCCGGAGGTCTTCTGGGAGTTCCAGCAGGAGGATCGACTATACCCAACCTGGCTAAGTATTCTTGAGTATTGTGAACTGATAAATCACTGGGTGAATCTCCAGGATTACCCTCGTTGATCATTCTAATCTCCTCGTCCTCTCCATCGTCTTCCGCTGATCCACGTCCTGAGGAGCCGGATTGATCAGATCCAGAGAGTTCGGACGTGGCTTGTTGTTGAGCTGATTGACCGGATGTTCCGTAGGAGGGTATTTCGTCGTATTTGGGAGGAGCGAACTGACAAGAAGTTCTCTCGCTTCTTCCACCATCTGTCACGGAACAAGAGTTTCCCGTGTTGCCAACTCCAGCAACACTTCTTATCGGAATCGTATCAAAGGCACTGGGATCCACATAACTATTAGAAGCTGCGGCATTGCTGTCTCCGTTTAAACCGGGTTTCGTTCCTGGTTTTTTGTGTCGGCGGTTTTTGATGTGAAGGTAGAGAAAGATGGACCCGAAAGCAAGGACGAGTAGCAAAAGAGCGATGAGAAGTCCCAGGGCCCAGTCGGCTAAGCCATTAGAAGTTGCAACAGCCATATTGGTGCCAATGTTTGTCGGAGTCAGAGAAGCTCCTCTTGCTAAGATGAAATCATCGTTGTCTACAACTGTGACTTCCACTACTGTCATGTTTGATAGAGATCCTTGTCTCCCAGAACTCGCGCTGACTACTAATCTAGAAGATCCTTCAACATCTATATTAGTATGCATCAGTTTTTGCTTTACAATCAACGCGCCAGTTGTTCTGTTCAGCTTAAAGTATGGATGTTGAGAAGTCAGTTGATAAACAACTCTTCCATCTGGTCCTTTGTCTCTATCAGTAGCGGTCACGTATCCAATAACAGTGCCAGGGAGAATCTGCGCTCCACTTCTAATTCCAAATCTATACATTCTTTCTGTAAACTGCGGGTAAAACTCGTCTCTGGAATCAATTTCGACTCGAACCCGAACAGTTGCAGTTCGACCACCAGCGTCCGTGGCTCTCAGAGCAAAGGCATATCGATTACGCTGTTCGTAATCAAAGACAGCTCTAGTAGTAACCGCTCCTGATTTCCCATCAACCGAAAAGAGTCTCCAGCTATCGTCGATGTCAGAGAATCCTGTCGCTGCTGCTGACATGATAGAATAGTTCAGAGTTCCGAAGATACCTCGATCTAAATCTGAAGCTCTCGCTGCAAAGACAATCGTTCCAATTGGTTCATTCTCACCCACGAACTCCAGGTACTCGGACACTGGGAACTTCGGGGAATTGTCATTGACGTCTTCAAGGTGAATTCGAAGACGAGCTAAAGCGCAAAGTGGAGAAACAGGATCGCTGTCGCAGGCCATCACGACGAGGTTGTGGAATTCTGATCCTAAATCGCAATCCAGACTATTGTTGACTTGAACTGCGCCAGTCGCTTTTTCAATTCTAAAGAGACCTAAGTCGTTTCCTGAAGTGATATTGTAAACGATATTTGCAGCAGGACTGCCAGAAAGGTCTTCATCATTGGCTTTTAGGATCGCGACTACGCTTCCAATAACTGCGTCTTCTGTAATTGAAACTTGGTGGAGTTCTTCCAAAAACTGAGGATAGTTGTCGTTGATATCCTCAACGGTTATGATGACAGTCACTGGATCATCACCAACGAGAGATCCACTTGTCGAGTTCTCGTCTTTAGGCCCGAGTCTTAAAACGAATCTTTCCTTCCTCTCTCGATCTAAACTCTTCGCAAGAATCAGAGTGCCTCTCGATATTTCAAAGACGTTATTTTCATCACCTGCAATGATGCCTCCATCGAGCAAATCTACTTCTGAGAGCGTCATCAAGATGGTTCCTTTGGGTGCATTTTCTTTGATAGTTAGCTTGTAATCTCTGCCGGGTAGAGTTCGTTTCAAGCTTCCAAGTCTCACAACGACTGAACAAACATTCATTAGGGTTGGTTTTCCTGAATCTTCGGCAACAATGATGAGTTCCACTTCCTTCGGAAGAGGTTTAGGTATAGCTGTTCTGTTGACAGTCACTCCTCCATTTGTTGGGTGCACAGTGAATCCTTTCCTGGGCTGCATAAGACGATAATGAATTCTAGAATTATCTTCAGTGAGGTCGTCGTCCGTTGCGTTCACAGCCAAAACCTCCTGCACCTCTGCGTGATCTTCTGTAAAAAAAGAAAAGTTCATAAAATAAATTATGCCTTATAAATTTTCGAAAGATTTTAGTGGATTTCTAGAAAATTCTACAATAGATATCAAGATATTCCAATTGCGTATAGTTAAGGATATTGCAGAAGTTTAAGGAACTTGCAAGAATTTCAAGAGATTCCAAATGATTTATTGGATTTTGTAAAGGATAATAATTATAATTTTTATGTGGAATAAAAATTAAAAAGTTTCTACCTTGTCACCGGTTGAATAAAAGTATGAAATAATAACCAGTTGTATAAATCGTTGGGAGCATGGCGAGAGACGAAATGAGAGAACCGAGGAAAAGAGGAATGATAAAAAAAGCAAAGAAGAGCGAATGTAGACTTCACAAAAATGGTACTGATGCGTTTCAAATTGTGAGATAACTCGGCATTAATGTGCCAGGTTGTAGCTTCAAGAGTCCGAAATAAACCTTCAAACATGCTCAATTTTTAATTTATTTTTTTGGTGGCAGGAGGACAAGAAGAGCCTTGGAGGGGACTTGAATTCGAGATATGGTATAATTGCGAGGTGCGTATGACCGCCTCTTGTGCATGTACATTTATCCCAGCATCTCACCGGAATGAATTTTTATTATAAGCGTCTTTCGTTCTCCATCCTCCAAACTTTTTTTCTCATCTCTTACGTCTTCCTTTTTCTCTTCTTTTGCTTTCTTCCATTCGTTCCTTCTTAACTTCAAATTTCTCGGATCAACTGATCTAAGAATCTTAGAATGTGAATTGTGCGAATAATATTTGAGTTCCTTTCGGATCCAAAGTAAAACAAAATTTGCTCTGACAGGTATGCAAATATTGTCTTTCGCACGTAGGTCGTTTCTGGTTCTCTTCCTGTTTTCGGTATTCTGGTTGTCCGTTTCGCTTCTTTCTGGAGGACAACGTATTGGGATTCTTAAGGTGCGTACTTATGTAAGCGAGGGAAGATGCAAATTCCAAGCTCGTTGTCCGTAGTCCACCTCATCCCCTGGCCACCCGCAAATGTACCATTAGGCGTGCGGCTATGTATTTTTAATAAGTTTCGAGAGCCCTCGGAAGAAGCGGCGATCTGCGAGGAGGCGGCTTTTGGCTGCCTCGCAAACGGTGTCCTCACGTTTATTTATGTGCAAGGCGTTCGTACCCTCCCTCACCCTCATCCTCATCCCTTCACTCTTTCGACTCCTCTTTTCCCTTTTTCAATCTTCCTCCTTCTCTTTCACTCGCTACTTTTGCTCTTTCTTCCTGACTCTCTCCAGTACGCTTAAATTTTCTCCCTCTCGTAGTTTATCTCGGAGTGGTGTCAATTCGAGTTTGAACATGGTCAACAGGACAACATGTGTCTACTAAAAACCAGTTTTTAAACGCGCGTTCATTTCGTGATTGCTCTTCCCACTCTTATGTGTATTCACCGTTTTGACGTAGTCGAAATCCGAAACATTTTATCACTGGGAAAACATCCACCCATGATTTTATTGGTCAAAGTCTACCAACTTGTTGGCCCCTCGAAGTTTGAGTATACACCTGATATCAGGATTTTAAAGGAATTTAAAGGGATTTCAAGGATGCTCTTTTTATTTTTAAAGGTTTTAATGTAGTTTAAAGTATCAGAAGAAATTTTAAGGAATTCTAAGGGATTTAAAAAGATTTCCATCGATTACAAGGGATTTTATGTACACCAGATTTAAAAAATTTTAAACTGCTCGATATCTACTTTAATGGCCAAAATATTTTTTTATAGGTTCATTAAAACCCACGATGTGCTCCAAGTTCTTATTCAGCCTCGTAAACCGGAATTTATATATTTCAAGTTTTCTGGATGTAGTAAATTAATTAGGTCTTTCCTTTTTAATTGATTTTGGAAGATAATAAAGAAAATCGAAAATTCTTACCAGAGAGAGTAGCGACATAAGCAGCTTGTAGAAATTGGGGAGCGTTGTCATTAAGATCCGTCACACGAACTGTCAGGTCTGTTGTGGCCTCGTGAATACTATCACTCGCTATAACTTGCAGAGTATATTCCGAACGAGTTTCGGCATCAAGGGTGTCTCTTAAAACAACGCGTCCACCGTATCGGTCTATACTGAAAGGTCCTGGATCCGAAATGTTGCCAAAACGATAAGTCAGGACCGGTGAACTGTCAACATCGTTGGCGGTGATCTCTGCAAGCACTGATCCAATTGGAGTACCTGGGAAGAAAATATATGAACATTAGTTTCAAACCAGTATATCATGTCAAATCTGAAAAATGAACTTCTGAATTATAACGAGATTATCTTGGCACCTCATACAATGTATATTTCTTACATACTATGTAGCAAGATCAGTTAAACATGTTTTCTCGTATTTCTTTTTTCAAGGGTCAAATTCTTGCGAATATCTTCAGTGATAAATGTTAAGCTTCTTCTGAAGAGTATAACTTTGAGCTTCCTTTGAACATTCCAATATTTTCAGCTCCATATTTTTAACATCGCACTTCTCGAAAGAAATCACTCAAAGAGAATTTTTCACATGAAGCTTAAGACACTTGGAGATAGCCTTACTTAAAATGCATTGAAACCTGTCTATCGACTCGTTTCATCTAAGAGTTCCATAGCGACTCGATCATCGCACCTTGGAAAAAATTCTGCATTCTGGTTGCATGATTCACTCTTACTTTTTAAGGTCTCACCTTCTTCGCTTTCTTAGGAATAAGTCGCCGATTATAAATCGCGGATTATAAATCTCTGATTCTAAATCTGATTATAAATCTGCTTAGTGAAGCTGAAAGAAAAGAATTGGGACATTGTCATTCAAATGACTTATGAGATGAAAGTTTTGAATCGATAATAAATCAGGAGAATAAGTTCGATCGGTAATAACATCGATCAGAGGAGTTGATCTACGTCTAGTGGCTAGTAGCGATGACCAAAAAAGCAGAACATCCACTGGAACATCATGAAGTTATGGAGTAAGCCACATAAGAATGAGAGGAACTGGGGACGCAGCTGTATATACCTCGCTCGTAAATTTAGTCAGACCGTTAATGTCGTGTAAATCGGTTTCGAGAGCGACCTCGTCCTTGTCCTTGTACAGGAACATGTGCACGTTCAACTAAAGTGAGATCCGAGGATTGCTCAGATCAAAATCAGGAAGTACTTGCGGAATGACACATGTCCAACAGGTAATATCCTGTTTCGAGCGTATTTGTTTCTTGCTACAAAGCCATAAAAAATCGGCAAGACTGAATCGATGCTGAACAGGATTTGGTATTCAAATTGATTACGATCTAGAAATCTGGAACTGTAAATAAAGATGCAACCGAACAATATTTCGCAAGTTTACCTGCCTGCCACTTAATAAATTTAATTACTTAAACTCATTTCGCGGAATGAACTCTAGTTTAACTTTTTTCTAAATCGATTTCAATCCCGAAGTCTCGAATTTCAATAGATTTTTTGTAATTACAAAGGACTTCAAGAGATTTAAAAGGATTTCAAGGAATTTCAAAGGATTGAACAATATTCCAACAGCTAAGAAGATTCTATTAGCTAATAAATTACAGAAGCTAATTTCGAGAAATAGACCCTACTTTAATTTTCTCTACAGTCGATTTCACCCCGGATCAGTTTAACGTTCGCGAGCTTAACAACTGAAAAATTGAAGTCCTGGCAAGTCTTGGCTAACGCAAAAAATTGCATTCTTGAGATTCACGACTCATTTTTTACAACGGCATTTTAAACACAAAGTGTACACGTGTAAAAAGAGAGGATGAAATATTGAGTTTGCGAGCTTAGGGTCAAAATGGGTTAAAAGTGCCTTACCGTTCGAGTTTTAAGTTGAACTCTGCATCTGAATGTTAGCAGGTATTTTGCCTCTTGTGGTCGCCCACGCAGAAGAAGTATCGCATCGAACTTAACGCCCTGTGATCCTAAGTGGAGGAAAGTGGATCGAGAGAGAAGGAAGTATCTGAGAAGCAAATGGGAGAAAGAAATAGGTGGGAGCAGGGCGCTTTCGAGGTATAAAGTTAAGTGGTAAAGGATTTATGCCGGCATTAAAGTCCAACTGTTCGGAACAATCTGCATAACTTATAAGTGTTGGCTGCTGCGGCGCGCGTTTCTTTGCCCTCTTCCTCTCACTCTCGAACTCTTTCCTCCCAACGAGCCCATACAGTTCCTCATTGACAGATACGATTCAATGGAACTTCGAGAGCACATATCAGGATTGAAAGTGACCCAATGAGTTCATTTTGGCTCCATTTCTTCAGATTACAACACTCGGAGAATTGAAAGAATTGCTAACTGATAAATTGCCATTTACAATAAATAATTTCTGAGGCGAGACAAAACTGTTTATTACGGGAGATAGCTAAATGAGATTCATTAATTACTCATTACAGCTGTGCAAAGCCACGTCAATGCAAGATTTCGTGAACTCTATTTCTCAAGTTTCCTGAAGAAAGGCACATAATGACCTTCGCGAGATAATATTTCTGCCGTGCAGCTGCTGCACTATTTATCACGAGAACACAGGAGCACAATTTTTTTCCAGAGCAATAAATCAAGTTTGCCTTTCACATATTCCATGACCAGAGCGCGCCAGATAATTTTTTAGCTTGATCGATAATTTCGCTTAAATGTACTTATTTTTCAATAGGCCAAGAATTATATTAAATCAGATCATTGATCAACCTCTCGATTTCGAGAGATCCATTTTTCATCCTAATTGAAATAATAAAGCGAGCATAAAGTAACAATTTTCGAAAACGAAACTTTAATTCTTATTGTGTTTCCAAGCACCGTTAGTGAAATTCCAAGCCAATAAAGAATCGCTGACTCACCTTCAGAAACCGAAATTGCACTTTCTGGAGATGACGGAAAGGTGGGCTGATTGTCGTTGACGTCAATCACTCGAACGCTGAGTGCAGTTGTGCCAGTTAATTGAGGATTGCCTTGATCCGTCGCGATGATTGTCAATCGATACTGCTCACGAATTTCTCGATCCAGGACGATGTTGGTCCTTACAACTCCACTGTATGGTGGATTTATCGTAAAAGCGTTGTCTGGATTTCCATCAACAATGTGGTACAAAATTCTGCTATTCAATCCTTGATCAGCGTCACTTGCTGTAAGCTGTAGACAAACATTATTTAAAAAATTCTTCCTTTAAATACAAATTAAAAAGCTTCCAAACAAACACTTACCTTCACAACAAAATCCCCTTTGCTATTTCCTTCCAAAACCGTAGCCGAGTATTGACTCTGCGTAAAAATTGGCGGATTGTCATTGATATCCGAAATCCTCACAATGAGTTTCGCATAAGCCTCCAGAGGTTCCGGTCCAGTAGTTCTCGCTACCAAGGTCAGAATATGCCTCGAACTTTCCCTAGGTGACTCCTTCGTCTGATGATTATCGAGCGACCTTCCCCAGGAATTTTCAGCTTGTTCATCTCCCACATCAGCTGTTATCCCAGAAACGCTGAGGTCGTTCCAGAGTTCGGCATCAAGTCTCGTCGGGTCGTTGACCCGCACCAACCCCGACTCCTCATCAATATCAAAGCTTCGGAAATCATTCCCGGTTCCAATCGAGTAGGAAATCCGCTGGCGTCTTCCATCAGAACGAACCGCGGTGACTTGAAGGACTTCGGTACCTTTTGAAGAATTTTCCTGAACAATGACTTCGTAGGTGTCGTTTTGAAACTTAAGCACAGGCGTCAACTCCCCAAGATCACCGACACGAATTTTAATCAGTCCCCTCGCACTCAATGGAGGATTCCCTTTGTCCCTCGCAAGGATTTCCAGGTGGTAAACCTTGCCATTCTCTTGGGCGAGGGAAGAAGTTGCTGTAACAACTCCCGTGCTCGGATGAATTCTGAACTTTGGCTTATCCTGTTCTCTTAAAAAGGTATAAACAATTTCTCCGTTCGCGCCATGATCAGCATCTGTGGCTTTAATCCTGATGACATTTTGGCCAGGTTGGGTGGACATTGGCACTCTCGCTTCGAACGGATATGCTTCAAAGACAGGTGCGTTGTCGTTCACGTCGCTGATGTTTATTTCCACTGGAATCAAAGTTCGCTTAGCGTCGTCCTTTCCACCATCAGTTGCCACCACTAGGAAATTGTAACTGCTTTGCCGCTCCCGGTCCAGCGCCCTGCGAACATAAAGAAAGGAATATTAATGGTGATTTTATGAGATTCAACTCTTCTCGTTTTTGTTTTAAATTCAGTACGAGCGGAGTTTAAGTACTCAGAAGGTCTGCATAGTAAATAGATTGGAATATGATGGAAATCCAAAGAATTTCACGAAGTTTTAAGTGGCATTAAAAGATGACAAAGGATTTTTATGGATATCAGGGAATTTTAAAAGATTTTCCGTGATTTCGAGGGATTTGAAGGGAGTTTATGGGATTTAAAAGAATTGAAAAGGATTTCAAGCGGAATTTAGGTAAGAAAAAAGCCTGCGTAGTTACTAGATTAAAATATGATGGAAGTTTGAAAAGAAGAGTTTAACATTTGAAGTCTTTGATTTTAGTTTATTCAAGTCAGATGCTGGGAACGAGAAAGCATGGTTAATATCTCGTGGTCGAGTAGCGGCAACACGGATTCGAAAGGTAACGACAACACGAAGCAGACTTCTGTTCGCGAAACAGGGAGACGCAAGAGCTGGAGAGAAAGGAGAGAGAAGGTAAGAGAAGACGCATAGGATGAAGCTGAGGAAGAACCGCGAAACGAGAAGCCGTGGCTGGTTTTGCATATCAGGCTTTTTGCCGGCTGAAATAATGCATTGAAATGCCACATGGTGTCTCGCTGAAATGACACACGGCTGTCGCACCGCAAAAGTTCCCCGCACCAGTGAATCCTCCACCTCTTGCCTCTTCCTTCACCACCACCTTCTTCACCATCATCGACAACCTTCCTCTTCCCTCGGGCAGCGTTATTCCTCTGGAACGAAACGAAAAGGGACAAGAGCCACGTACAGCGAGAAATGCAGATTAATAAACAAAGATTCGAGAAACCCGGTCGTCTTGAAACTTCTCATCTCTGCTACCAAACGGACAACCGTTTCATCCTTAATCTTGCTTTGTGATATTTTTCTGCAGACGATTCTATTTCAGAATTGAAATCCAGTTTGACGATAAATCAAACCAAGCGAGATTCCGCTGAATTTTTGTCATAAAGATCTTAATTATCAAAAGATTTAGAGGAATTTTAAGGCAATTACAAAAATTTCAAACGAATTTAAGGATTTTTTGAGGAATTATATTATTTAAAAAAATTATTTTAGGATTCAAAGAGTTTTGCAGAATTTTAAGAGATTTAAAATAATTTCAAGGGAGTTTAAAATAAATCAAGCCAAACAAGATTCCACGAAACTTTTCTCAAAAAGTTCTTAATTACCCCGTGAGCTTGGAAATGACGTCAAACCATTTTCCTCTTTTTTACCAAAGGTAATTTATCGTCGCTAGTTTACTTGATCATAATCTTGTAGCCACGACGTAGATTTACGTGTCGGCCGGATGAGATAGTAGATCGTGTAATTAACAATGATCGTTCAATGATCGCGTTCACGTCGACCTTGAATGCAAGCAACGGAAAGTCGGAACGTCTCCGTTAATGTCTTCGTTGGAATGAAGGAGACAGATACCAGTTTTCTGCATGATGATTCCCGTTGAGGAATATATGTATATATATAACAGCTTAGTCTATACGGGTAATGCATACGGAATCATCTAATCCGGCCATGGTGGATCATGCACTTGCACCAGCTGACTTTATAATTTTATGACGATCCTACCACGCGCGAATCCTCCCCCAGCCACTCCATTTCATCCTCTTTCCGTCTCTTTTACGACCTTCCACGATCGTAATATCCTCGTGATTCTAATCGGGTGCGCAATAAAGGTCGCAGTAATTAACGCCAGGATGAAATTAGCCGTAGGGAAAAGAAAAAGCGAGGAGAAAAACAGTCGAGTGTATGACGGAAATGAATTAATAGGTGCATAAATACCATTCGGCTGTGTTAGTCATACTACAAGAAATAGAACGATAATCATCTCACCTGGTAAAAAATAAAATAAAAGCCTAAACCTGGGAATGGATTAGAAAATGTTAATAGAATAGAAGATTTATAGGACTTTAACTGATTTCTTGAGATTCCAAAGGATTTCACGGAATTTCAAAGAATTACGAGGGATTTTGACGGACTTTTATGGATTTAATAGGATATTAAGAAATGATCACATTAAAAAAAAAAATTCACTTTTCTTTGAGAAGTAAAGTGAAGTTATCTATAGAAGAACTTACCCAGAAGTAGTGATGACGCCAGTGAGGTTGTCCACCCTGAAGAGCCAGGTTGTCTCATCAGCGATGGCGTACGTGACCTTGCCATTGTCACCTTGATCAGGATCGAAAGCCTTGACCTGCATGACACTCGACTCAGGAGGAATGTCCTCGGAAATAGTTGTCGAATATTTTCCCGGATGATAGTTGGCTGATCCGTATTGATTGAAGGTCTGACCAAAGTTTCCACTCTCCTGATTCAGTTGTCCGATTCGGGGTCTGGAATCGCTGTACTGGTTTTGAACAAACGAAGGTGCGTTGTCATTAACATCGAGAACGATCACTGTGAGATTGCATCTGGTTTCGAGGCTCGGTCGACCTTTGTCTTTGGCAGATATCGTCAGAATATACTTTGGAACAGTCTCCCGGTCGAGACTGGACATTGAAAGGACACCTGATGTCGAGTCGAGTTTGAACTTGGCTCCAACGTTCCCACCTGAAAAATGAAAACAAAGAAATATTAAATCAGGGACTTAACTTGCTTGAAAATCAATCAAGATTAAAATGTCGACTTACCAGCGATGCTGTAGAATATTTCCCCATTTTTTCCTTCATCGGCGTCAACTGCTGCGATTGTGTGAATTGCCGTAGCTTCTTGGTTTTCAGGTACTTCCAATCTGTAGCAGGATCCAGATTTGAAGACTGGATTGTTGTCGTTTTCGTCGAGAACAACGACATCCAAAGTTGTCATGTCGAGCAATTTGCTAGATCTGGCGAGTATCGGCACAGAATAATGAGAGATCTCTTCTCGATCAAGTGGAGAACGGAGAGTCACAACACCACTTGATGAGATAATGAACTTGTCAGAAGCCACACCTTTCGGAATACTGAATGTGACGTTTCCTAGAAATGAAAAAAGTTGATCATTAATACAAAGTAGATTAAATAGTATTATTCGAATCTTGTTAAAGTTCTTTCCAATAAATAAACATTTTAAACATCTTTCCAAGTTTGAACACATCTCGCATTTTAAAATTCCTAAGTCTTTCGTTCTTTTTGAGGCAATCGGATTAAAATCGCTATAGGAATACAAGACGCTCTTCTGAATGCAGGCGACTAGTTAAAATATTGGTTGTAGCAAAACTTGGATCATCTGCAACTAAACAACTGGTATCATCTTTTTGGCTTTCCAGAATCCGAGCGTAAGACTGAGACGATCTCTGATACGTGCGAGATCTGGCCATAAATTACAGCAATTTGCAGGTTTGGTCAACGTCGAAACTGTTTGGAGAAACAAAACCTCGTAAACTCCTGGATGACCCGATTTTGTGTAGGTATCCGGAGCGATTCTGGCTGTGGAGTTGAGCCTCTCCATAAATAACGGTAATGCCGACGGTAACGTCCTGGCCGAAATCCGATCCTGATGATGACGATCGTCCCGGCACAACATTGCCTACAGTCGGGTGTGTCTCGTTCGACCAGACTTGCTACATTACAGGTTTCCAAGACTCTTTCTTTTCCTTCGTGGGCTGAAGCGGTGTGGGCAGTTTTGTTAACAGAAAAAGATTTTGTACCCCAACTGCCGAATTATTTTTCCCAATCAAGATTTATCGCGGGATTTAGTTCTTTCTTCAGAATACAAGCTACAAAGTCTATTTCAGGAGTATTCTACATAAGCCCTGGAGAGGAAGAATAAGAACAAGAAATAGAAGTTGATTTATAATAACCAAATATTTTCCTGATTCGCCGAGGGATTTACCACTTGATTTCAAAAACAGATAAAGTGATTTCAAGAGATTTTTAAAGGACTTTACTTGACTTACAGGACTTTAATTGATTTAAAGGGATCCCATAATATTCCAAGGTATTTCTAGAGATGCTAAAGGCTTTCTAAAGATTTCTGGGATTTCAAGAGCTTCTGAAATAATTTAGACGATTTCAAAGAATTTAACAGGCATATCAAATTAAAATATAATTATTAAACTTTTCAAACTTGAAGAACCTTTGCAAAGTCTTCTGTAGGAGACATATTTATATAGGAATCGTGATTCTCTGTTTTCCCCCATTCCGAGTGCCTTCTTCGCAGTGTCTCTTTCTCCATTGAATGCCAACCTTCCCGGGAAACGAGGAAATTCCTTCATCCTTGAGGTGCTCCGTAAGCTATACGTTCCTGTCTTTCGCTCTAGAGGGAGACAACCAGAAATTTCAAGATAGAGAAAAGGAGAAAAGAAGATCTTGTCGTCGTAACCGATTCATGGATGCCGCAGGAAAGCTGTTTAAATGCCTCGTGAAGGCATTGAGCGAAAATAAATTGTTTGGGTACGTGTATCCGTACAGGTTCGGATACACTCGAGTCATAAGTACGACCGGAAAGTCGTTTAAATTTAAACGAGGTTAAACCTGGCATCGAAATATCCACTGACACGAGTTTCATTTCAAATTATTTAGAGACTTTTAAAATCTAATCTATTTCTCTCTTTATTGCCAAGACCTCCATGCAAACTACCAGTAAACAGACTGAGTGTAGAATGAGTATACATTGTAGGCACTTCCTCAATTCCTCGTAACCGGATGTACTTCAAGAAACTGGCAGATGTCTTTACACGACTATTCTGCCAATTATAGTCTCAGTTTCATAAATTAAGTTATTATAGGGGAAGACCTCTATTAAAGCTATGAAATTCTTCCTTTTTCAATGACCACTTGCCTACTGGTAAATAACAACTAGTGTGGAAATTATCTAGCTCGGGAAGTCTAGTAATAATTAGTGACAATTTTCTAGAAAATATGTTCCTCTAACGAGTTAATGATTCCTTCTTCAATAAGGTCAGCACTGAAAGGTCCAACGAAATTCCTGAAACCTTTTGGAACCTCTTAAAGTCTCTTCGAGTTTATTGAAATCTTTTGAATCCGACAAAATCCCTTGAAATCTGTTAAAATCTAGTAAAATCCCTCGAAATCCCATGAGACCCTTTGAAAAACCTCTAAAAATTCACGTAATAATGAATTAGTATCAATTTGTTAGAGAAAATATTACTCTCACGAGTTAATTATTACTGTTCCTTAAAGGTCAGTGTTGGAAGCCAAGAACTTGCAATTCTACGAAGGAAGAAGGAGTCTTTTGAGCAGTGGCAGTAGCTGTAACTTATTGAAATTGGTATGTCTGAAACAATAAGGTGCGGAGGGATGTAAGGAGCATTTCTCCCTGAGGATGAATCTCCGGGATGGGAGGCCTCCAGGAGTAGATGGAGGAGTCGGAGGAAGAGGAAGAAAAGGTGGAGAAGGCAAACAATGGTCGCGTATATCATCGTGCCGCCGTCCTGCCGCGGTACGCATAGGCAAATCACCGCTTCACCACCATACTTACATACTAGCATCCTACCATGTTGGAGTGCCACCGTGGACCATCCAGCGTCATCACAGATCCACCAACACCAACGATTAAAATCGTACCTACAGACTATACCAACAAGGCGAAACTTGTGTGGGTTTCTCTTTGTTCTAAGCCCGCTAAAAAAAGCGGCGACAGGCTAAACACGCCGTCCTGTGGAATTTGAGAATCGAATGCATTAAAAGACAAGAAATCGTGGAAAGGGATAAAGAGAGAGCGAGAGAGAGAGGCGCTACCAAGACCAACCTCCTGTTTGCCTCCGAGCGTTACATCGTTGCACCAGTAGGCGCTATTATACATAGTTAGTAATATGCTCTAAGCCTTTTCCATTTGCAGTATCTTCTATTTTGTAAAAAAATTATTGATTGCCAATTCAATCTGAGTTGCGATTCATTCAGGGTGGTCACTAACTTCAGTTTTGAAATTCCCTAACTTCTGTCTGAGAATATATTGAAATCCCTGAGAATCTTTCTTGAAATCATTTGGAATCCCATGAAATCTGATGACATCCTGTAACATCCCTTAAAATCCCTTAAAATCCTTTGAAAAAATGTTCATTTTCTCTATTAGAAGATTAGGGTTTAAAATCCTATTATAAGTACAAGATCCGAATCCTTTCATGGGAAATAAAAACCCTTATTTCTCTTTCTTAGCAAAGTCTCTCGAAAGTAGTGGGAGCAAGCATGAGTCATTTGGCTTAATTTACTATAATGCTTTTCCCGCAGAATTCAAGGCAATTATTCCAGGTATTTTCATAGCAATGCTTTCCTATTAACCCATACTGTGCCCACGTACGCTCGTTCGAATTTTTTATAAAGCATCTTGCCTCTTTTTCTTGCAATTCTAGATGCCATCATTATGTTGCAAAGAGGGTGCAAAGTAAACACCTAGAGCAAAACGACGAGGACGAATTTAAACTCTAGAATCTTGTTCAACAAGACTATCGCAAATGATTTTTAATCTTCCTAATGGCTTAAGACATTGCTTAAATGTAGGTATCTCAGGAATTTTTTGCTGAATCGTTTTGAGGGATAGCTAGGATTTCTGGATACATAAGTATCTCGAGGATAGAAACACGGCCCATTACCGGATTATGAGAACCGCTTGCAGCGTGAGCCTCATTAGTAAAGACGTAAGCTAAAGAAACGACTGGACGAGTCGAATAAAAGATTACAACTTAGGATTTGCTTATTGTTTATGACTCATTACATTTAAAGGAGCTGCAACTTTCTAGATTAATATTCAAACAGGTCGTATTAGAGATAAAATCAGATTATTGGAAAGAACTCTTGATATCAGAAAATTGAGAATTCCTACCTTGGTCAGTGATTGCAGGTTCAGCAACATTTAGCACTGCAGATCCTACTTGCAGTCGTTCGGAAATTCTTGCAACTGGGTTGGAGAGCAAAAGCCTTGGTGGTCCACTTGTCTGACCAAAAGCCAGATTCAGGGACAACTTCAGAGAAGCTTTTCTAGGAGGAGAACCATGATCATTGGCAGTGATCTCTAGCTCAAGAGGTCGAACCATTGGCTTTACTAAGGTCACTAAACCCGAGTCGTAACCAACCGCGAACCTTCCTTCTTCATTTCCGGAAGTAATCACGTAGGAGACCCGGCCATTGTCGTCTGCATCCTTATCAACAGCTACAACTCGAACAAGAACAGCGCCTGAAATTAAATGCAGAAACACCTTAGTTATAAATCTTCTAATTATGAAGTGTTATTGATGATTCGATTTCGAAGCTTCACTCACCAGGTAGAAGATCAGGAGTAACTGAAACCCTCGTCAACTCCGGAGCAACAAAAACAGGATCATTGTCGTTTTGATCAACAACGACGATCCTCGCAGTGACAGTCGACGCGAGTTGTTCGCCAGGTGGTGCCCGATCAGCTGCTTCAAGAATGAGAGTATACTCCGCCCTTTCTTCCCGGTCCAATGGTTTCGCGAGGGTCAGTGCCCCGGTCAAAGAATCCACGGAGAAACTTCCACTCGGTGGGAATTCCGCGACAAGACCGTATCTCAACTCTCCATTAGGACCGCTGTCGAGGTCAGTGGCGGTAAGATTGTAGATTGTCGAGCCAATCATCGTCCGCTCCGATACCCTCACGGTGATCGGATCCTGAGGCCAGTGAGGAGCATTATCATTCGCGTCTTCAATGATGATCTTCACCGAAACTGCAATGCTCTGGGGATTCCCGATCGAAGTGGTGTCCAGGGCTCGAATTTCCAAATGGTATTCACTTGTGTTTTCGCGATCAAGAGAATGTGCCACCACCAGTTGTCCGGAACTGCGGTCCACGTCGAAAGCTGGATAGTCTGTCACGGGAGTCAGGGAATTCAGATTGTAGGCGACTCGACCTGCTGGACCTGCTCCTGAAACGGAACCGACGGCGCTTCCGATAGTTGCGTCCTCGCGTACCTGAAATATTTTCAAAAAGGTCCTATAAGTGTTGCGTAACCAGTAAAAGAGGTTTAACAGTAACCGGCCACCAACTGATGGGGAGTGTCCAACTAATCGTAATTGAGTCACCGGCGGTTGGTAACCCAGTTAGTAGTTACTGATCGAATTGTCTTCAACTCAAATAAAGTTAGATCAAGACTTAAATTTGAATAAGAGAGTTGTGGATCCTTTGAGATTGATTTTTTACAACATTCTTCGGCTATTGTTTTATTTTCTCTATTAAATACAATGTAAACTCTCTATGTGGATTTAACGATCCAACTTCCCTTTACAACTCGATTGCTCTTCCTCTTTGGGTGTCCCCGTGAAATCGTTTTATAACCACGAGATATTATCTGCGTGTTTGTGTATTGCTGCTGAAGTCCCTATTATCTTAATTGATGAAATTTCGAGTAATTTAAGTTTCTCAAGCTATCAAATCAAGGTTTACGAGTACATGAGGGGGGTAATTCGGCAATCAAGGCAAACTCATATCGTCCTAGTTTCGCCAAAAATGACTAATTTTGCAGACCATTACTTTATTCGAATACCTATCATTACCGCAACTTAACTGCCTTGATTGCGAAGGTTGATTATCCGGTTTTGAAGAAACCAATATGTTCATTACTTTGACCGTTTACGTTTTTCGTGAAGAAAAAATTGATTATTACGAAACTTTTAACGAATCTTTCGCTTTATTTAGTATAAGTAATTTATTAATGAACTAATTGGAAAGAGGCAAATGGCACTTAAATTTCACAACTTGACTTACGTTAAAGGTGAGACTGCTGCTCGTAAAGGTCGGTCGATTATCCGCCAAGGCTAGAACTTCGACTCGAAGAGCTCGAACACTGTGACGTTGTGGACGCCCAGCGTCGCTGGCTCTCACGGACAATCGGTAGACATTACGTTCCTCGTGATCGAGAACTGCTTTCGTTCTGATCATTCCAGTGATAGGATCGATAGTGAAGACGTTGTATCCATCCGAGTCTCGATCTATAATTCAAACAACGGTCTAATTTTAGTTCCCGCTCTTACTTTTAGTTCAAACAAGTGCGAATTCCAAGGCCTGAAAATATAAGTACAATCGACTCTTTAAGTATGCAGTTACTAAAAAACATGCCCGTGATGGGGTGTGTGCAGTGCTGCTAGTCAGAGTCAATTATATTATAAAATTAGATAATACCTTTGAGTATTGTATAGGTGACTGAGGCATTTTCTCCGAGATCGGAATCAAGAGCTCGAACCCTCGCTACTTCAGTTCCGGATGGCTGCTCTTCTCTTACACTTACAACATCACCTTGGGGATCAACAATCTCTGGAGAATTGTCGTTCACGTCGAGGACAGTCACTTTTAGAGGAACTCGAGCTGCTCTCGAAGGAGTCCCCTGATCACGAGCTTCCAAAACCAATTCGTGAATTCCTTTTGACTCCCGATCGAGAGGTTCTCGAGTTGAGACTTCGCCTATAAAAAAGAAGATAAAAATACGGTTTATAGCTATTTGCTGCTAATTAAGAAACAAGAAAAATGAGTCCTTATCATTTTTAATCTAGACATGATAGAAAGAATCTGAAGAATTTAATCATAGAGATTTTGTTTTTTGATAAAAAAAAAAGGAAATAAATTTTGCGGCATCAATGTCTGTGATGTGACTAGTCGTCTAATTCTTCTTATTTTAATGAAACTGCACCTCGTTACAAGGATATTGTAATTGTGTCTAAAGTGTTATGTGAAAATAGCCGTGAAACGAGCCTCTTGTAATTACGAGCATCGCGAGATCGATAGAAGAAAGAAAACACAGCGGGTCTCCTTTCCTTTGCTGCGGTGCAAAGCAGTTATCTCATTAACAGATAATTAAGGGGTTCTAGAAGAGAAATCATCCTTCCCTTCAAGGCGTCATGATTTCAACGACCCCGCATTACCGTTAAAATATCTGGTATTTATCGAGCTAGATCGCGTGTCACTTCGATTTTTTTCTCTTTCCGGATATTGCATTTTCGAACTTTTTATTGTGTATTATTTTTTATAGCTTCTTGCTCACGTTATGGCATTGCGTTAATAGTTCAGGGTATTAAATATTGTGGCATTTGGAGATTCAGAGATTTAGAAATTCAAAACTAGACTGAAAATTTAAAGTCGAGAAGAAGAAGTATTAAAATCTTTCTAAATATTTATAAATCCTTTGGGATTCCATAAAAATTGCTAAAATATTTTATAATCCTTTTAAATTACGTGAAATCTCTTAGAAACCCATGAAATACGTTTAAGTTCCATTGAAACTATAGAAAATCCGTTAAAATTACTTAAAATCTCTTAAGCCCTTTGAACTCCGGCAAAATCCCTAAAAATCCCTTTAAATTCCTAAAAATCTCGTTAAAACTCATGAAATCCTGTAAAAATCCTTAAAAATTTCAAGGAAATCGTTGAACCCCTTCAAAAGCCCACCAAATATCTTACAACCCTTTAAAATCCATTGAAATCTTTAAATCAGGTCTACGTTCGAAGCTCGAGTGCCCATCGATTGAAGCTAATGGATTTCTCTTGTAGCTCAACTACAATCTAATATTTGAAAGACCCTTGAACATGAGAAAACAATGAAAATAGCAAACAAACCGTTTTCTTTTTATGTCTTTTTTTATGAAACAAAAAGCTTCGAATTTATAAATTAAATTATAGGATTGAAAAATAAAAAGTCCTCTTTTTGAAACTTTCTTTTCGTTTATCTGCTCATTTTTAAACATTAAAATTCTGCTCATAAGAGGGATACGAACTTAAAGTTTGAAGTATACATGTTTTCACGAGCTGTATGCCAATCATGCATCTCATAGTATTCATATATATATGTATATATAAGGCGTGTTCAATTCGCTCTCAAGATCCTCTTTAAAAACGCTCTTTCGTGTTTGACGTTTCTCTCGAGCCAATAATTCGCCATGACACGTAAGCAAAAGAGGAAATGACACTCTTTCATTTCTCGCATTCAGGATACTGAGCGCTATAAAGTGGAAAAACTACCGTTTTACTAAGTGTTTATGTTTCTGAAGCAGACGTTAATTTTATTAAACCTTAGAATCTTTAGTCACGGTACAGTATTCTTAGAAGAATGCATTTATAAAGAGAAATCTTAGAAATAATAGAACTCTTAGAAATGAAAATAATTAATTGAGAGACTTACCCGTATCGGGATCGACAGTGAAGCTGCTGTTCGCTTGAACGACTGAATACCTCAGCAAGGCATTTTTACCAAGATCTGGATCTGAAGCTGCGACAGAACCCACTGTGGTACCAGAGGGCAAATTCTCCAAAAGCTCGAACGCGTAAAAGTCTTTGTTGAATCGCGGTTCGTTGTCATTGTCATCCAAAACTGTAATCAAGACCGAGGCACTTGCAGTTGCTGCTGGAGAGCCATTATCAATCGCAAGAACAGTAAGGGCGTATCGGTCTGTCGTTTCTCGGTCCAGGTTCTGGGCCAGGAAGATCCAACCTACGTTTGAACTGATGCGAAAAGCTGGAGAACCTTGGAGACGATAACTTAGCCTGGCGTTGTTTCCGGTGTCAAGGTCAACTGCCGTCACTTGGAGAATCTATAAAAGAGAAGGGAAATTCCATTTTAGGTGATGAAGTCAATTTAAAAGAAACTGCAGTCTGAAATTCTACCTTCTACCTTCTACTTTCTTAGCCACTGGGTTCTTGCGCTCGAGTCGAGGATGATGGATGATGGAAGAAGAGAAGGAGGAAGAGAAGAGAAGAGAATTTCAGAGGCCGACAATGAGACCAACGGCACTGAATGTGACGTGGAAGAAGGCAATAATGTGTTAACTGTACAACATTATCAGTGAAAGGTCATATTTATAGTTCAATCTCGCATTTTTCTTTTCATAACTTAAAATTGATTTCCAAGTCTCGTGACTCCTGAAAACAGCGAGAAATGTTTCCTGTGTTGGATAAAAAGACATTTTTTTCTTAGCAAAAAGATATTAATAATGAGAACCTGCGGAAACCGAAATCATCTAGAAACGAACTTCCTGGTTGTCCAGGGTGAAAAGCTAAGATTGTATAAATCGAAGAAAATAAGAGAGAATGTGATGGAGGTTGTTAACTCCCGTTTCTCACTGGAGAGTTGAGACCCAGAATGATCAGGCTCAATAGCAGTTCATAGATACACTCAGCCTCTCTCTCTTTCATTTCATCTTCACTTCACTCCTTTTGATCCTAATCCCAGCATCTCATACCAGAGCTGCTGAGTAAAGTCGGGCATGCGGAGCTAATGGGTGCCCATGTGTGAGTCGCAACTCCGACAAACAAATGTTCGCGTGACGGGCGTGTAATGAAGATTTTTCTCACCTGAGAATCCAGCCTGGCGCCTTCGGGAACTTCTACGTGATACTCGTTCCTTTCGAACACTGGGGGGTTGTCATTCACGTCCTGCACCTCGACGCCGAGGCTCAAGTTCGCTGAGAGCCCTGCGCCATCCAGAGCACTTATCAAAAGGCTGTGCCTCTGCTGGGTCTCGTAATCCAATCTGCGTGCGAGGTACAACTCGCCAAGACGAGCATCGATCCCGAAGAGGTCGTTGCTGTTCTGCGCCAGGACGTAGCGAATCGGCGACGATGGTGTCAGGTCCGGATCCGAAGCATGAGCCACGTACAACGGCGTGTGTAATGGATGAGATTCCGGAACGGATATTCGGACGGAATTGGTGGAAAAGGATGGTGGATTGTCGTTCACGTCCTCCACTGTCAGCTCGATCTAGAAAAGAAGGATTAAGTTATTGTCAAAAATTTCTGAAGAACTGGCACATGAGTTAAATCTCTTCATAACAGTTTTTCTCGAATTTTTCTTACGGCTTCTTTCCGTATTTAGAAGAGATTTTACAACTATTCGGAGAGTAGATACGCGATGTAGGAAGACAAAAAAATGTAAAGAATCTTATACGATATTTTTTACTACGTATTCGGCTATCGAATGACATCCTGTTAAACATGCAAATGTTTGTATAGAATGCTAACTACACTTCAGTAATAAATGAAGAGTTGGGAGTTTGAACTTCAAGAGAGCCGCCGACTACTGTCTTCTCTGCATAACGTTATTCTCTGTTATGGAGATAACACTGATCATTGAACATTTAAAAAGACGAGATCTAGCAATGTAGTAGAATTAATCAATTATTTTTTTTATTCTTATCTTTTAGTTTTTTTTTATTGTAAAGTGATTATTGGTTGATGTCGCATTTTTCTGGATAATATTTTAAAAAATAGTTGCTGATAAAGTAAGGTTTGGAAAGGTCAATATTGGTATTTGCATTGCAAATTTCTCTGCGGGGATCATTAACCACTCTGCTTTGAATTTTGCTTTTTGAGATTAAGTGAGTTTTTCAAGATTGGGAGAACAAAAAAATATTTCAAACTCCTTTTTAAAGATATTTTTTAAAGCTCCTTTCTCGACCTACCTTTTCTACAATTCTTTAATAAACCCCAATTTTCAAAACAGTTTTTACCAACCGCTTTGTTCCAACATTTTAATTTTCTAAAATCCAGCGGATAATATCTTTTAGAAACCTATTCTACGCCTTCAGCAAGTATCCTAATTTAACTATCAAGCTCTCCGACTGCAAATGAATTTGCTGAAATTGATTACCAGAATCAATCAAGCGTTAAGTACCAAAAACAATTAAAAGGTTAGCCTAACATTTTCATAAATAATAAGCATCTTAAGAAACGTCTGATGTAATATGCACGCACCTACTCGTAATTGCAAAGAGTGCTACTTTGTGAAGCTATTATCTGAAAATTGTGGGTTTAGGTGACGGTAAATCTTATGGGAGCAAGCATGGTTTGCGAAACTAGTAGGGCGGATGCGCATTATTTATTTGTATACCTATATGGATATTAAAAAGCAAGATATTCTCGGTGCGATAATCGTTAGTAGTTATTACCAAGCATTCACTCACCTGACAGTACCCAACCGAGAGTCCATCTCGAGCCTCGATGCTTAGGATATATTTATCCCGTGTCTCTCTATCCAGAAGTTGTCTGGTTCGCAGCATCCCTGAGTTTGGATCTATTGATAAATCTGCTTCCTCTGTGACTAGATAAAATCTGATCGATCTTTCGCTTCCTGAAACAAAAGAAAAAGTAACTGATTAGTTATCTCACCAGACTATCATAGATAAACACAAGAAAATTGCATCTCAACAAAATAATATTTAAGAATGATGCCATACACTTGGGAGTAAACTGACACCATCGAGAATCAAGTTCAGAGACCAGTAAGAATTCAAATCCACTTATTTTCAGGACTAAACTAATAGCTCGATTTTGTCGACACGAAACTCGTGAGATCTTAGGCAAATCGAGACCGACAAAGTATGTACGAAAGGAAGAAATGACCAAGATCTCTTCAGAACCAGAAGTAAAACGAGAAAGAGAGAAAATAATAAAAATCGACGGCAGCTCGTTCAGTGACCTTGAGGCTGCTAATATAAGCCATCGTCTTGTATCGCGTTAATTCGACTAATTAGATGCGAAGAGACTAATTTGTAGAGAAGCTCTTCTGCAGGATCGAGTGTTTCTACATTCTTGGCTTGATTTACAACTTCCAAGCTCATAAGCTATATTTAGGAAATTCTGAATTATACAAAAATCTTTGCACTCCTTATATTACTCTACCTGGATCTAATTTATTTTATGAGTTTTAATTAATTTTTATTTAATTTTTATCTACCCCTCCATTTTCTCGAAACCGGATATCCTTTTCCAATCCAACTTTTCGTCTCACATTGGAGTCTTAATTTGTAGCCTTACATTTTACCCACTTTTGGGTCTACTTCAACTAATTTTTTAATTTCTTTTTTTGCTCTGACTGAATTGAAAAGCTGGCCCTGGAGTAATTGAGCAATGGACTAATTTTGTTTGTACGCAAGTTCCTAGACCTGTTAAAAATGTATTTTTGCATTTAAAGAGATGCTCTTGATTCGAATGGTTGTCAGTGACATCAAATGACATGGGATGACATCGGCTGTTGAAGCAGTACCTTAAAGATGGTACTCGGGATACGTGGATAGCATAATTTATAAACCTCTATTTATACTCCCATACCTTTCATGCATACCGACCTGTAGTAAGTTTATATGCCAACCTAAGTGTATAAATGTGGCTTCGTACAAGAGTACGCGGGTACAAGTTCAGGCACCTCACGTATCTGAGCTCAACCGCTATGATATGTATATCGCATCCACTAAAGCTGGATCTAAAGGTGAAGGTTTGATATCGTCTGATTTGATATCGTCTGGTTTGCTATCGTCTTGTTAGAAATCGTCTACTCAGATTTTATCAAGGTACTGATCAGAGCAGCATTAGGTATTTTTATTCAGTGAGCATTGAGATTAAACGAATATCAATTCAAATTATATATCAAATTCGTTCTGGCATTGAATTTTCATCGATTTGAATTTCATATCAGAGAGATTATTTTTTTCTGGAAACCACTTTCAATGAATTCCATTGAATTCTACATTGCCTCTCTCGACGGCAAGGATGCTGTTTGCTTCTCCTACATGAGCACCCTGGTCACAACTCATTACTAGCGGAATTACCGGTCGCGAGAAAGGGTCGCTGAGTATTTATCGAGCAGATAAATTACAATCGCGATGCATAGCAGAGAGACAACTCGTGAGGAACGGATCAAGAAGCGTGCAAGAGTCTTTTTCTGAATCTAGTGTACTTGGCAGGGTCAGATTGAATTAAACGATGCCGATTTCTCATTTGAACTGAGAAAACTTGATTCTCGAATACCATCGATAATAATGTGAATATATATAAGTAATATAATTTTGAGCTAAAACGAAATTGGATTTTTATAAAAATTAATCTTAATAGGCCAATAAAAAATTATTTAAATTTTTCGTCGGATTAATTTGCTAAAAATTGTATTCCTTTTGGAAAAAGATTTGAAGGTATTCTCCCCTGGCGCCGACACGCATGCCATGTATACACGTGCGAAAGGGCCGACTCGTCATCCTCGAGGGTCCCGCTGTGGGGTACCTGGTGGGTGTAACGAAGACAAATCGCTTGCAAATTCGATTAATTCGAAAAATTGTCCTCGTACTCTTTTCTTGTTTTGCTCGTCCTACTCGTCGTCTCCTCTTTTCAAGCAGCTCTTATCTTTCCTCCTTTCCCTTTTCTCTTTTTTCCCTTTCCCTTTTCTCCTTTTCCCTTCCCCCCTTCCTTGAGAGGATTCGTTTCAGGGTCCTTAGTGACCAGACGAACGTTTTGCAGCAGCACCCGTGAGGCGAATTAAGAGCGATTTTTTGCAATAAACGAATCCGAAGAAGAGAGTGAGAGAGGCGAGGGGAGAGTGAGAATTAGTAATGAGCACCCTTTCGTCCTTGTACACCTTACAAGCAAATACTACGTTTCCTTTCGCGACGAACGTAGACGCTGCTTCGATTCCCCTTCTAGACTAAAAACAATCTCTGTTTTGCAGGAAGCGGCTTCAAGTTAAGAGAAGATCGATTCAAATGCTGGTCGATAGAGATACTCGACAAGTAGGAATTCCGATCGATAAATACTTTTGGAAAAACCACGGCATAATCGGAATTTAATTCTCTTTCAGTGTTTTTGAAACTTGTTTCACCGGGAAAGATCAATAAATATTCCAGTCGTTAATTAATAATATCCTTATCAGTTCAGGTTTGAAAAATTTATTTGAATTTTTTTTTTTCAATCGAAGCTCTTAGAAATTTTATAAGATTTAATTTGAAACACTTCACGTAGAATTCCTCATTAAAATCTTACACTGCGTATAAATCTGATTCAAAATTTGACACTTGTCGTAGACTTCCATGTAGATTTCTTCACAAGGGAAAAATAGCGCGAACATCTGCTGGTAGATCCCGTTGCTGATGGAATTATACCCCTCCAGAAAGGTTTTAATCACAGGTTGAGAATATCCTGCTAATTGTCATGGATAAGAAGCATGATCAGGCTATTTCTATTCAAGTTGTATTCTCTCGATGCACAACAATGTGAGTGCGTAGATACTTAATACGTATTCACAGTGGCTATTACGTTACTACCGGAGATATCGTAATCGTGTATACCGAGCACGGATGGTTTCCGCCCCGACGTAGGGAAGCTACGCTGACCTCGCTGCTGGGTGAAATGGTCCGTTACGAGTTAATTAGCAAAATAAGAGAAGAATCCGATGCGCCGCGAACTAGCTGCGAAGGTAAAGCTGGCCAGTTCCGCGGAACGAGCATACCCTGTAATAGTGGTTGCGTCGAGTAGCGAGAGCGATTTACTATTTTACTCGATCGCCTACGTGACGAAGACTGAAATACTATTATCAAGAACAATTTTCCTTTTCGACTTTTTTCATTTAATTATAGATTCTTATTTAGATTTTCTAATAACAGTTCAAGACATTGTAGAAGGATGATTTCTATCCAGAAAAATTATTACAGTCATGGCTCCTTCATATCAGAAAATTCCTATTCCAGAAAGACTGGAACCACTTACTGCTGGGCTGGAATAATTGGTATCGAAGTGGTATAGTTGGTATGTTAAGACCAGTTGATACCAGACCAATATAGTTGATATAGGACAGGAATCAATTGGTATTGGACTGGTGTAGTTGATAGTGGACTGGAACCTGTTGATGCTAAGCCGATATAGGTGATACCGGACTGATACCAGTTGGTACCAGGTCGGTGCACTTGTTATAGGTCTGGATAAAGATGGTACCGAGTTGGTGTAGCTACTAGTGGACTGATACCAGTAGGTATTGATCTGACATGGTTGGCATAGGACTGGTACCAGCTGATACCGGACTGATACCAGTTGGTACCAGGTCGGTGCACTTGTTATAGGTCTGGATAAAGATGGTACCGGGTTGGTATAGCTACTATTGGACTGATACCAGTAGGTATTGATCTGACATGGTTGGCATAGGACTGGTACCAGCTGATACATGACTGGAACCAGTTGGTACCAGACATAACTTTGAAAGTTTCCAGATAGAAATGAATTTAATTAAAGCCTCTTCTATATCTAAAACACATTCAGAAACTGAAAAGTGGAATCATCAGAAATAATTAGCGGTCTCTACATTTTATACTAGCCGCCAAGTATTCAAATGACATTTCAATTTAGATTCAGAGCTAGTTTTATTCCTCTTTGAACTTAATATGTTCCCTAGTGTCAAGATTGTTTCCTTTGATTTTAGTCATTGATAGTTTTAATCTTGGACTAATCTTTCTGCAAATTCAACTATAACTTTCAATTAAGTTGCTGATGGTGAAGAACCAGTTCAAATTCCAGTAGTCTCAGTTTTAGAATCAGATACCAGTAGCTATTGATAAAACACTTGGTAAATAAATACCATTTATTTACCTACTTGTAAATAAATATTCCGAGAAAGTGGTTTTTGATTTAATTAAATAAAGCAACCGATATGCTGAGACATATTATGGAGCTACTGAACCAGTGTAAATATAATTTGAATTCAAATAAATGAGGCAAAAGATAATATTACCGCAAAGGCAAAAGTGGATCTCACTAGTTTAGTCTGATATCAAACGATCATACGCTTCATCATCTTTCTTTCCTTTTTCTTTTGAACTACGATTAAAAATATTTTTCTCTATTTTCTTTGGATTTTTTTGCATCAGTTTTTACTCTTATCGAGTCCAGCTGAGACGCATGAACAAAATAAAGAGAGGTACTTAGATGTCACCGAAGTATGGATGAATTTACAGTAAACGCGTTTCGAGAATACCAGCAATACTTACGAGGGTGGCGTCCAATGAGGCGCTTAAGGGAAAAACGAGAAAATGGAGGAGTAAGAAAAGAACACATTAAGGATCGGGATGCTGCGACTGAAGCTGGACAGTGGGAGCGCGAGTGAATCGTGCCCATGAGAGGGAAAGGGGGTTCGGAGTCAAGGAAAGAAGACCACGCACGAGAACGGGAGTCAAGGAACTAGAAATTAATTCCATCTGTGCGATAGAAAAGGACAGATAAGGCGAGGTGAAAAGAAACGTAGATATAGAAAAGGACAAAGATAAAACGAGCGTCAAACTAACAGATAAAGAGGGACGCATAAAGGATTCCACGTCTTTCGCTGCCAGAATGATGGCAATAGATGGTTTCATGCTTAGAAGAAAGACTGGAAAAGCGACTAAAATGAGGAAACGAGAAAATTTTGGAATCGTGTTAGTACAGTTGTTATCGAACTGGAAGCAGTTGGCACCAAACCAGTTGATACTGGATTGGAACCAGTCTACTTGGTTGTTACAGTTGGTACCAGACCGGTACAGTTGGTATCGTTCTGGTATAGTTTTCAACGAACTCGAATCAATCCTTACAAGTCTGAAACAAGCTAATATAGGACTGGTACTATTTTGTACTGAACTAATTCAGTTGGTACAAGACTGGTACAATTGGTATCGTATTTTTACAGTTGGTAGCGAACTAATACCAACGTATAGTTGGTATTAGACTGCAACAAGTTGTTACCGGACTGGTTGATAGCCATAAAATTCTTCCATTAAATTAAAAGAAATTCAGTAGTTTTGAAGTTTAGTTTGGTATATACAGTTTAATGATATTCAATTAAGAATTCGGCAGTATTTAATTAAGAATTAATTCAGATACGTAAATCGGGGCCCGTTTTCGTATACGCGGGAGTGGCTGAACGAGGAGGCAACACACCACCTCTGAATAAAAACAATCTCGTAATTAAATAATGATGATTAGCCGCTGATCGAGCGAGCGTCGAGCGACGCGATGAATGCGATGAAGAAGCGATACCGCGGGAAAGGCACGCTGTCGTTGACGGGGGTCTTGCTTGTCTTTCTCTTCCTTTCCTTCTCTCCCCTTTTCTTATCCTTTTCGTTCATTCGCATTCCCTCCTTTTTCATAATATTCCATTTCTTATTGTCCTCTTTCTTCTTCTTCCTCTCCTCTTTCTTTTCCTATCATCTTCCTTTATTTCTTTTCTGTCTCCGGTCTCCCTTTTCCTTCCTTTCTTTCATCTCTTCGATCTTATTCTCTTCCTCCTTTTCTTGATCCGACTCAACTACTCTCTTTACATATTGACATGTCGTGGCATATCCTTCGCTCTTAGAACATTAAAGGTCGATCCTGTCTAGATAACGTCCTCGATTCGTAGACGAGCGACGGATTGCTCCTCTCTATCTGATTTGCAAACTCTTTTCCCATTCCTTTACTAATGGAGGAACAAATTAGAAAGCGAGAGGAGCAAAAACAAGTGATACTCGCTTGAATAAAAATAGCCTAATCATCATACTTAACTCTTTTTTTTCCTTCTTGCTTCCTTCTTATTTGTTCTCAATTTATTCCTCTAAAACCTATGTACATAATTTGTTCTCCTTCAACACTCGCTTCATAAACTTGATACTGAGATAAATAAAAAGTATTGAACTGGATATAAAAATGAGAGGATGTATTCCAAAGAGTCCTAAAAGGGATGTAGAGTAGTTTATTATATTCGCTATGAATGTCATTTCGAGCCTTTTGCCAGCTAACGATCCTCCCAGTTAAACCGGAGTGCATGTCTCTCGGTGAACATGACGTATGAATACAAGGAAATGTATATATCTTTCAGGCCAGAAGCTGCACATTCTGTGGTCGTCTACAACATAGGCGATGTCTGTAATGTGGATAAGAATGGATGTAATAGCGCCGATAGAAGCCTCCTCCAAGTTCTGTACTTTCCTCCTCCACTTCTACCCTCGATTATGCCCCTCTTATCTTGCATATTATGTCCTTATCTACCTTTACCATCAGTGCCAACGCCACTCTTACTCTTCTCTATTCCCACCTTCATATTCATCCTTTCTTCGATTTCATCTTTGAAGTCTTGCACACGATTTTCAAACTCAGATTTATCGGAATTTGTTTCTAAAAGAAGTATTTTTAACTTCATACCATTAATAAAACTTATATAGTTGGTAACGGACTGGAACCAATTGGTAATGGACTGGAATCACTGGGTATCAGACTGGAACCAATTGGTTCCAGTATAGTTCGTATATTTTGTATACAAGTTGGTAATGAACTGCAAGTTGGTACCCGGCTATTTAAGGCATACCAGATTGGAACCAGTTGGTACACGACTAGTATAGGTCATACCAGACTGGAACCAGCTGATGCTAAACTATTATAGTTGGTATTAGACTGGAAACAGTTGGTACCGGACTGGATTTTGCAATTTTGAATCGATTACCTTGCCCTAAAACTACTAAATTAAAATTCTGAGTTATCGAAAAGCATCTAAAGTATTCTAATTAAAATTAATATCAGAAATTTCATAGAGAACAGGACCGAATTAGAGAGTTGAAATGGTGAACATTGCATGCATTGTTGTTGGTATTTACACAACGTGTAGTCTGAAGAATCCAGACTTTGTTGTTCTGCCCCTTAAGTTGTGTCTATGGTAGCTCTTGCTATCCAACGGCGAGCATAATTTTTAAAATAATTTTTCACAGAGATCCAGCCTTATTGTCGCCGGCCATTGTCTTGTCGTTCCACCTTGGCGTTTTACCACCACATGAGACTTTGGTCGGTGTCGACTGGCGACCATTTAGCGTGGGTACAGATCTTATTCGGCCTTTACTCCTTGTTACAAAGAACAAGAAAAATTAACAATACTTGTAGCATGAAAGAAATTTCAAAGAATCTGACTTCAGGTATTGATTCTCTTGACAAAATACAATCTGCAAAATAAATTCAAAATACTACCAAGAAATACTCTTCCGAGAAATATTACTTTAGATTGTAAGTTGCCATTTTTTTCCGCAGCTGAAAGTTGGTTCTTTTGGAAATTGGAAATCCATTCCAAGTATTTCAATTTTCCCTATCTAATAAATTAAAATTTTTGTATTAGAAAAACGCGGCAAAAGCTAACTTTTACTTGAAAATTCCAGCATTCATCAGATCTGTCATTGATAGAAAACGTGAGATTGTTGAAGCTGTTAAACTTAAGCAACGCTTATTTAACTTTAATTCCTATAATGTGTCAGAAACAGAAGTTATATGGCTTGCTCCTGGTGTCGTTTTATTTGCAATTTATGGTTAAATGTTGACAGGGGATCTAAATGGACGATAAAGCATTTCTATTAGACTATGAAACACTCGAAAAGTCAAAGTTCTCACAGATTACAGACGCAGATAAAGCTTTTATGAATCTAACGCAGTTTAAGTACATGAGTTTGATTGCACCAAGTAGCTTGCACTAAAAGGTCATCGATGCTCGTATCTTGATTAGTGAATGGAGAAAACTACTCTTGAGTTTCTCCTACAACAAACTGTTGAAGTCCGATAATGTTCGAAGTAAATATTTCACCGCGGTAACTTTGTCGAAGGAATGTCTTTCAGCAAAGAAGTAGAATGAGGTCTCACATTATTTGCTTCGAAATCAAAACAATTTTCAATGCAAGGCACACGAAAGATTTTTGTTTTTGTTTTGGTCTTTGGTGAATAAGGATGGTCGATTTAACGCGTTCTCGCAAAGGTGGCACGAGGTCGCGAGCAGACTGATTTGCATCCAGCAATAAACAGCCGCCGTCGAAAATGATATAGACCGTGAATGCCGAGGCTCGACCAGAACCAGCTGGGATTATCATACTGCTTCTACTCAAGTTTCCTGCTCCACGTTTCTCTGGCTACTGCCAATTCCATCGTAAAAGTCCACCATCCACTGAATACTAATTCAGCAATCCTGATATAGGAATTAGGGTCATCAACATCTTTTCAAAGACCATGTCTAATATCTGGTCCAGTTTAGGAGGAAGTAATCCCCTATTTTTCGATGCTATTTTTCGGGGCTATAAACTCAAATTTAAATGTCTTGGAATGGGATCGGCTGAAAACTTTATGATTATTTACGAACTTTTTAAAAGGAGATTAATTAAAATTTTATTAGTATTCCTGGTGTGAGAGGATCCAGGTTCAACGGCTACAGAATTCTGGCTGTTGAAAACTTGAGTTCTGTATCGAATATGAAAGTCTGATACCAATTGTTCCAGTCAGGTACCAACTGTTCTAGTCCAGTACCAATTGGTTCCAGTCCAGTTCAAACCATACGAGTACAGTTCCAACTTGTTCCAATTCGATACCAAGTAAACCGGCCAGGGAGCAACAGGTTCCAGTCCACTACTGACTATAACAGTTCAAAACCAACTGGTTCCAGTTCTGTATTAGCTGGTTCTGGACTTATACGAACTGTATCGACATGGTACCAACTGATTCCAGGCAATACCAACTATATTAGACCGATACCAATTGGTTCTAACTTGATACCAACTGGTCTCAATCTTGTATCAGCTGAAACCAGTCATACGGATCTGGTACCAACTAGTTCCAGTATAATACCAACTATAATAGTCTGGTATCAGCTCTCCCAGTCCTGTATCAGCTTTTTCTAGCCTGGTACCAACATTTTCTAGTATGGTACCAACTGTATTATAGTTCCAGACGAGACCTTAAAGATTTTGAAATAATCAGGTTCTGATCGACTCCTTGCGAATTTTGAAGGGCTCTCCATTGAAACGCATAAGATTGAGATCTGAATTTATAAAAGTAACATCGGAGAAAAATGGTACGAAGTTATTCAGGCTCGTGCAAATAAACATGGATAATTTTTTCTGAAAATGTGAGATAAAGGCAGAAAGTAAGAAAAGGAAAATAAAAGAAAAAGAAGAAGCCGAAGAAAAAGCAAGAGGAGCACGAATTTCTGGGAACAGAGTTACGCAAATCAGACTGCAGAGTCAACGGGGTAGGGACGGTTGGAGCACGCTATCTCGCGAATCTTGCAGCGTGGTTAGCTTACGTTCACTCGAGATGCAGAGACAAATCCGTGTGCGGCAGCCACGAAATTTGCAAGTCTGGTGAAAGCACGACTGCGAAGTGCAGCCACGCTCTGCACTAGGCTGTGAAAGAAGAAGAAAGAAGATGATCGTAAGAGCAGATAAAACCCTAAAGAATTTTTCAATTCTTGAAAAGATTCAGCTTCAAGAATGTTTTTCGAGAGAACTGCAATTTAATAAAAAAATATTTCATTAGGCAATTCTTCTCCTGAAAATTAAACCTTGTCTCATCTGGTGGAGCCAGTAGATCGATAGATTTCCGGAAATAAAATGAAAATGAAACGAAATTTTATAAAATGAAATTTCGCATATGCCACTTAAAAGGAAGTTAAAATGATCTTATGATAAAAATGCGCTACAACTGTTGAAGGGAAAAGGAGGAAGGGAGAGGAGACGAAAAGGCCGATCGAAGTAATTACCTTCCTACCGAACTTCTACCAATTAAAAGCGGACTGGAATAAGGGGGCAGAGGTACTAAGGGTGTTTCCCATGTTAAAAAGATCGGCAGATACCGTTGGCCTTGAAAAAGTTGGCGTCTTTTTCTTAGCAACGCCCTGGGATAAAATCCAAGAGGAACGCAAGGGATTCGCGAAGAATCGCCACCTGACTTTTGGTCCTCGCGTCTCTCCTTCTCTCTTTTATCCCCTCGAAGAAGCATCCTCGCATCTCTCAGTACCGCCTCAACATTCTTGTCCCTCCGATTTCTCTCATCTTCCAGTTACTCCACCTTTTCGTCCTCTCTTCCCGGGCCCCACTTCCACGCCTTGCTGCTGGTCTCAAAGCCAGCAGAGCGGCGATATTTAAAGCGTATGCAAAGAGTGCACCTCAGAGGGGGTGGATGCATGAGGAGGAGGCAGAGAGGGAAATGGGGAGAAGGAAGAGAGGCAAAAAATCCTGGACAATGGCGGTTTGCGTTCGGCTGCCCGGAATCCGACTCGCTACGATTTATGTGACCTCGACGACGACGGTCCTCATCGTTTCTTCTCTCTTCCTCTCTTCCCTTCTTTCCACCGTTCAATTCCTCCTGAAGAATCCTCTCGAGATGACTCGATCTGCGATTTCTCGAACGTGTCAAAAGTACCGAAAGGCTGCACTTCTAGTTGACTAATCCGTAATTGGTATCATCTCAGATTTAGAAGACTTGATTATTTAGCTCTACAGTCATCTTCAATCCCTCTAATTTTCCTAAAGTACCATCATTTGTCGATTCTTTCACAAAAGTCTCCATCCCAAGTCGATTAAATTCGTCTGATCGTAGCGTCGTGGAAATAACCCAAAGAAAGGACGACTAGTTAATCTCTTGCTGCGGGAACAAATTTATGTGTCGTTGATGGTAAAACAAAGAGGATGGTAGTAAACAGGTGGTTTGAGAAAGAAGCGAAGGAATATTGAAGGCAGTATCAGGATGGTGGCTTCGTATGTAGCATTGTAGAGGAGAGAAGATGAGGAAAAGAAAGAGGATGAGGAGAGGAGGGTCCAAGGCGATAGAGGTACGTATCCGTGTTTCCACACTGGAGGTACATCCGATGCAAGATAGGACGCGTCACGACCTGCGCTCAGTGCGCTATAACTGATATACCATGTAAAGTACGTTTAAATGTATCCGCGGTCCAAGAGCACAACGTTATAGATTCCACTATTGACGGTACTTTATGCTCCGGTGCCATACCGGGGTCGTATTGTTCGCTGTTGGCCCGCATATGCAAATTCGTCGCATATCAATGCTCAGCGTACGTTTCTTACATATACACGCGATTTCGCAAGAGCCAGGCGACGACATTTCTTTCCTCCCTTTTCAATTCCCTCTTAAACTCTGCGCGTGACTCTGCTTTCTCCTTTTTTCAAAGCAATTTGTTTCTTTTGGCCGGTGTCGATAATGCCCGAGTAGCTTCTTACAAATCGAGGAGTTTTGTTCTAATAGGATTATGGAATTAAAACTCAGCCTTCGTGAACCTTTTGCGAGCCGCGTTTATGTGCGAACCATTATCAACTTGCACGCGATCCTCCCATACGCCACGAACCCTACGAGAGACGAAAAAATCTAGTCGCAAGCGTCCGGGCTTGACATCGCTGATCACAATATTTGAAACATGCAGCCAATCATCTTTGCGCAGCTGTAGATGGCGTAGAATATCATTGCGCAGCTCTATGTGGCGCAGAACATTACTGCACAGTCGCAAGTGACGCAAAACACTTCTGCACAGGCGCACATGGTGCACAAAACTACTGCGCATTTATGTACCGGCGCGGTTAATTTGTAATTCGTACTTAGAGCAGTCTTCGTGTTGTGAGTGAAATACTCATTGAAACTCAATACAAATGTGCAGATCAATAAAATGTTGCCTCGAATCGTTGATGTTCTTTCGTGACACGACTATGCTAACTCGCAAGTGTCGCGTGGAATAATTTTCCTGCGGGTTTGTACTGCGAGGTATAGATGTGAAAACACGAAACGCTGTTGTAAAATATTTCTGAAACTGAAGCTCTTGCTCGTTCATTCCAACCTGAAGTCAAGATTTAAGAATACTGTTTTAATTTCAAGTTTTAATTAATAATCAAACATTTTAATTTTCAAGTTCAATACAAATGTTTAATACCTCAGGAGGTATTTCACTCTCTAGCTTCATAACTGTAGATAAACGCTAGTCTCCTAACTTTAACCTAAAGCCGGTCTAAGAAAGAAGACGAACCTCCTACGTGTATGATTCCCTCTATCCCTCGCCTACGTGCAATCATCGAGTCATCGATCCTGTATCTGTTCTTCACTGGTGGTCAAAATACATCCTCTCGATAAAGAAGTAAGAATCAAAAAAGAAAAGTTTAATCAGAAACCAATTCGAAGTATCTTTAAATCTAAATGTAAGAAGATATAGCTTTGATGATATAAGTAAACTTCTACTTTATAAAATTGTAAATATTTTACAAGTCTCATTTAAATTGTGTAAAGTTGAGAACCTTCAGTTAATCCTGGTCTTCTTTTTGCAATCAAGTTTTAAGAAATCTATTAATCAACTCCTAAGCAAGACTTCCTCTATCTTTCTTTAGTATTCTTATTCAGGACATTAACGCCAATGATGTATAACGATCTCTTGTAAATTTACATCTCCGAGATATTAATTGAGTTTGAATACAAGTCGATCTTATATAAGATGAAATGGAAAATCTCTAAGTGATGGTTTTCAGAAAATATATGAGTTGCTCTAAACTCTCTAAAGAGGTGCGATTAGAAGCAAAATTGCCGATTATTATTGATGATTATGACCGAAGACTAATTTCTCTAACACCTTTCAGAAACTAGTTTGCTCAAAATAAGCAATCACTTTACTACAGATTCATTAATCAAACAGCCAATCTAACCAAGAACTAGATTCTCAGCTACGATAATTGGTTATTAAGTTTGGACTTGTTAAGCTTACCTTTTGAAGTTCCAGTGTCCTTGATCGTGCCAACAACTGTGTTTTGAATAACGTTCTCTTTAACTATGAAGGTGTATCTGGGCCTATCGCACATCGCTAATCTGTGGCCAGCAGATGACGCTGTGATTTTGACCTCAGCATCCATCGAGTTCTTCAGACCCGCCGCATCAGTTGCAGTCACGTTCAGCTGATGCACTGACGACCTCGCCAGAAGACTGGGTCGTGCCACATGAATCTCTCCAGTGCTTCTCTCTATGCGAAAGATTCCAGCTTCGTTGCCACCTGATATCCAGAAGGCAACCTGACCAAAAAGACCAGTATCTTGATCTGTTGCTGCGACTCTCAAAATTGCTCCACTGATCGTCTCCGAGTTCTTCAACGTCACGTTGTAACTTCTCGGATTAAAAATCGGCCTGTTATCGTTCACATCAGTTATCTGGACTCTTACGATGGCTGTTGTGCTCAAACCACCTGCAATCAAAACAAATAATTTAATTTACAAACAAATTTAATTTAATTTCGTAACGTCTATAATCTGCTAAACGTAAGAAACATTTATCGATCGCTAAAGTTCCAAAATGCTAGATGCTTTAGTAATTCAGGATTTTCTCCTTCTAAGATTACTCGAATATTAATTACCATTATTAGTCATCAATCTCGCTGATTTATGATCATCGCTCTATCAATTCTTCAAAATCCGTCTCAATTTACGCATCCAAATACTAATCGGAATAAATTACGCATGAATAACAATGACATATTGCATCATGCTGAGTTGAACCTCCAAAGTTCTAGGAGCTTTCTGAAGTTACGAGGTCTCAGGAAAAAAGATAGAAGCTGGCTTGGAATCATTCAAACCAAAATCCTCTTATCCACTCAAATAAGGTAGGTGTATTAGTCGCACAGTAGAGAAAGAATCGACGAGGTCGCCCGGAGCCGGTCGATATAAATCACCAAGAAGAGTTATCTGGCCTTTTTTCGAAGCCAATCAGCCTCTTCTCCCTCTCTCTCTCTCACTCACCTCCTACCGACTTAGTGTTATCTATACCTTGCTTAAACCACATGCAGCAAAGGGCCTTCTTACCCCCCATGCAAGGTAATATGTTGAGCACCATATTTCAAGTGAAAAATTTCGTCGGCTACAATCGCAGCATCTGCTCTCCTTGCAATGAGATTAAGGCGGTACCTGCATTAGAAGTAGATCAAGATTGGCTAGAAAGTAAAACCTTTCATTCCCGCAAGATTTATGGTACGGAGGCCCTTTGCGAGACAGTTGAAGTAGTCACTAATTTATTTTAGACTGAGGCTACACGAACAGAAGGCTCTCGATTTTTTCTAATTATCCAAGGTAACTTCAAGAACACATGAAGTTTTCTTCATAGAAGAAATATACTAGAATAGAATAGAATCTAATAGGCTAAATTATGAGGAATATGAGACTCAATTAAATTAAAGTTTGGTAAATTAATTTCAGGATTTCCTAAACATGCCTGAGTAAGTGAATATATTATTAAGGGTCGACGAAATACAGTGAATTAATCAATTCGTAAATCCTACTTTGCGTTAAGCCTCTGAGGTATATCAGTGAGAATCCAGCAAACATGGACTTCTATGGTAGAGGCTGGTGTAAGGAAGGCTCAACGCAAGTGTTAATATTAAAGATAGTATGTAAAACGGGTAATCCGATGTTTAAACGGTTTATATCCGTAATTCATTGTAATGTATGGACTCGGCTCGCGGAGCTCCGAGCTTGATGTGATTTATAGGTACGTGCGAGTGTCATTGGAGTCATGCGTCAGAGACTAACCTCACCAGACCAGCGAGTCTTCAGCCTACAATATTTTGTCCTTCGACATTCCTTATCCAGGATATTTTCATAGATCGATCCCACTTTGGGTAATCAAACCCTGATAATTATCATTTCAAGCGAGATCTTCGAGTGTAGCGTTATATCCCTATCCCATTTCACGATAAAGCGCATGTGAGAATTATTCGCACAGCGGCGTCGGCATATTAGCGATATTTATCGCGATGCGGTTAGCATTCCCTCGGGCAGCCCAATCCCTATACAAACCGACAGAAACCTTAGCGGCAACGATCACTTGCAGGGTATAAATCACCTGCAAATTTTTGTCACTGAACCCTGTCATATCCGCCGGCACTCGTAATCCCCTATCCTATTGTAAAGTTATGCGAAATCGATAGCAGCTACCGACCGGACAATCGTACAGATAACGAGCGACAATTACCGAAGGTCCTGTTTGCAAACGGTGCATGAACAATGCACGACTTCAATTTCCCTTCTTCTTGCCACTTCCGCTACTAGCGTCACATCCTTAGGCTCAATTCACATACATCTCTGAGAAACTCTTGCAGAACGAAATTCTTTGGGGAAAGATATACTACTGCGCAGCTCTAAGTATACTAAGAATCTACTGCGCAGCTCTATGCAAGACAGGAAGCTACTGAGCAGCTATGAAAATTACTGCGCAGCGCTAAATCAAACTCACTGCTCAAATGGAGACTAAAATATTTCCAACCTATTTTTCTCTCTTATCTTTTTATCTCCCAAACATAAAGACAGAATTCTAAGTTTCTGAAGCATGGTAACAACGTCTTTAGTATGCACAACCTAAACCAGAAAGTCGTTTTAAGAACATATGCAAGACGCGCTTGAAACGACTAAACTCATATGCATAATATGAAGACTCAGACCATATGCATAATATAAACTCATGACTCCCACGAAACAGCAGAAAAAAGTACAATTCCAGCAATCTTATTCTGAGACGTCCAGCTTTATTTCCTGACCTCTAATCTTATTCCATGATTCTAAGAAGTTCATAAATCCCATTGTATCCAATTAAAAGAGCTAAAAATTGTCCTTGCTGGTGGGGTAAAAGTAGACCCTGCTATTCGCAACCAATCATCGAATTTCTAATGCATGGTTTCTTGATTTATGGGAAAAGCTCTACGGGTCACCTAGCTGGTGGTTGGTTAACTTTCTAGTACGACGGATCAATGGACTTCAGTCATTGTCCTACCCATAAGGGCAGACTGCGAGGCTGTTGAAAATAAGCACAGAATACTCGCGACATAAATCATACAGCCTATTACAGAGCTACTATAGATCCTACCTTGGCGATAGCCACCTCTTCTCAGGCCTTCCTACAAGCTTCTCCCTTTCTTCAGCTTCCTGACTCATCATCTACTTCCGCTACCCTTTTACTTTCTTTCTCCAGAACCATATCTTCATTTCCAAACGTCTACTTTCGTCTCAATATCAATTGGTATTAGTCTAGGACTTCATTAGTTACTTTACTAATAATACTGACCTCTATCCGTAGCAATAACAGGTAACTCCAGATAAGAAGCAGACTCCCGATCAAGTGGAGACTTGACGCAAATCTCTCCAGTGTCACTCCGCACCAGCAGCTGCTCACTAGCAAGTTTGCCCGCCGCGAGGGTGTAGTTGACCATAGCATTGACTCCACAATCCGGATCAGTCGCTTGCACCTATAAAACAAAGATTTATAGTAAATGAATTTGATATAAATTGAGAAAGATAAAATAAAATAATTATTATTTATACATAAAATCAATAGCATTTTATGATGTGATGATAATGTAAAAATGGTAGAAAAATAGTAATAAGAATAAAAATTGTCTTCTATAGGGGAAAGACAACAGGCTTTGTTTAATTTCGTTTATTGTTCCTGAAAGAGGATATCGTGGACAGGCGAAGGGCTCATTCATAATGCACGCGATGACTAATTTCCGAGGGCCAACACTGTTTTGTTGGCTGTGCTTCGGCGGTGGACCTGGCCCAATGGGACGTACAGACAGATGGACGTGGGGGCGGTGATGGACGCCCCCGGCTCCCAACGGTGGTTATTTATGGGGTAGTACAACCCCACCCTTAAGATCTCCGGTCTGGCGATTCGCCTGAGTAGCTCAAGCTCTCTTTTTTCATTCCCGGGTAATTTATTTAATTTTTCTTCGGCAAGAGATGGATCCTTACAAGTACACCATGGGAGAAAGGGAATTTTTATAGCAGGACTGATGTACAAGTGCTCTGAATAAATTAGGGAAAAATAATAAGTACTACCTTATAAATTAATCTTCTTTTAAGAAGATTTAGGGATAGGGAAGAAACTGGGAGGATGAGCGGTAAAGAGACAAAAGATAATAAAGCTCAAGTCTGAGGAGATGATTTACAGACGCCTGGTCGAATAATTTTCCCGCCAACACTCCGGCCACTTTGAAAATAAGGAGTCCATTGGTCGGAGCTCATTCCAGAGTGGAGAAGCAGAAAGCCCGGTGGTGCTGGAATTCCTCGTCGTCCTATGAAGAGGAAGATCACAGCACTCACCCAAACAATCATGCTAATGAATTACTGCAGCTTCGTATCGGTGCTGATCTGTTCGGCTAATTCGTATCTGCTCCAGGGGCCTTTCTTTCTCGGCTCCTCCTTGGTTATGTTATATGACTTGCTTCCTTCCGTCCTCACATCTTTCATTTAACAGATAATGAGACCATAAGTTGGCACCCCAAGTATAAAATGTCCGAATTTTCTTTAATTGAATCGTTTTGCTCCACTCCTTTTCCTGATACTTTGGTCAGGTGGTGAAACCTCGATCTTGGACTTACCACCCCTTTACTTGTAATAAGGACCAAGTTGTTCTGAAATCCTTAACTACAGAATCCAACAAGAACCCGGCATCATCACCATATCTAATCAATTTTAGTCATCTCGCTGGTTCTAAGAGCATCTTGATGCAATTTGCAACATTGTATTGCAATCAGCGGTTACTTAGAGGAATCAGATGCCTTGGAGCCAGATGCTTTATATCGTAGGCGAGAAAAGGAGAAAGAGAGAGAATGAGCAAAAGGACGAGAAGTCTTACTCGCTATAGTGCTATTCCCTTGTGGTGCGGATAGCATGAGACGCCATTGTTCCTCTGGTTTCGTTTTATGTGACCTTGGGCGGAATATCGATTTCAATCGGAGTATATACGGAATACAATCCAATACGGATCCCCCTCGAAAGGCCGACCAACATCTGCTCGCGAGATCATGTACACCGAGAGCAAGGTTCTGTTCTTCCCATCGAAGGTCACCTTGGTTCTCTATTCGTTCTATTTTTCTCCATAACTCTCGATATATTTATGGTAAATCAATTTTTTCCAATCTCAGACTCAAGGGTTCTTTTGAGAACAATGAGCGAGACCTTCCAACCAGTCCAGTTCGATTTCTTCATAATGTTCCATTTCATGCAATTCCACTTCGTTACCTTCTCTTTTCATCATTTTTTACCTTTCAATTAGTTCCACTACATGCACTGTAAATGTTATTATTTGAAGATCGCTGTTAAGACTGCTCGTTGAAAAATTAAGATTTAAGGATCAGTGCAAGCGATGCGAAGAATTCTAGGTATTCCTCTATTCTTTAGGGAATGCTCCATATGTAAGTGGGAATAAATAGTTCAGTCCTTTTAAACAAGAATGAATGCCTTTTCGTTTTGCTTGGAGGCACAATAGAATGACAATTAAGCAATGTTTCATTCGTGCTAATGGTATGGATACCTGTTCAATGGGGAGGAGTGGAGGAATTAGTGATGCAGAGTATGCCAACCAAATCCTACACACTCACTATATTCTGGAATTTGATTAGCCGCAATAACTTTCATTAAATATTGCGTAACACTTTCAAAGGAGTTTCGTCATCTTTTTTGACAGTACAAGAACACATTTCAATCGAACACATTTAAATCGAACACAGCTGAAAGAACACAGCTGAAGAATGCTCGATAGTGGAACCGACATTGACCCAAGAGCAGTTTCCGGTATCACATAAGCATACATACGGTGGCTGTCCACGCGGGTTATAAAGTACAGTGTCGAGGAAGGTTCTCAGCATGCTCGCGCCTTTAAGGATGCGCAAAAGCTTGCCCCATGCTCTTCTCCATTTCGTTACTCTTCGTCTTCGTCGTCTTCCGTTGGTTTCCCTAGCGAAATGGCTGATGCTGTTGAGCAGTGGAACAGGTACAAATTGTCTGGGCGCAAAAGTTATCGCAGTAAATCGCGAATGACGCAGCGCAGCACATCTGGTATGTCGACTTTTATGCAGCCAGAAGTAAAAAGGTGGTTCCTTTCGAGGTGGTCTAAGTGACAGGGGCACGGGGGCACACCATAATTGCGAGACCAGTATCAGGAGATACAGCTTCCCTTTCATCGTCCCCCGAGGCTCATAATCGTCGATTAGGCAAATCTTGTGCTGCTATAATTTATCCACCACCTGGAGTTATATCCGAGACGAAGAATGGTGACAATAATTCTGAGAAAGTGTGAAATGCCTCCTTTGTGTTGAAGATACGACTCTGCAGAAGAAGATGGGTACTTAATTACGAGCGTGAAAGCGCATCAGATATTTCTAAAATGAATCAAAGGGTTAAATTATTCTCCTCTAGAATCTTGAGCTTCTAGATCCCTAATGAGCAATTTTCTTTTTAGGAGGCACTCTCTATGGAGCATGATGGGCACTTTGCGATCATTAAAGTCTCTTAGTGCACAGCCCACGAGCTTGAAGCAGTGCTCACGTATGGCGTGAAGCTGATTATTTCATAGACGCAGGTCTTTCAGATAAGCGAGCTTTCTTAAGGAACCTACGTCAGTAAGAGAGGTCTAATGCTTGGTCACGAAAGGAACATGCATGTTCAACATAGGACGTGTACTCGCAAATATTACAACAAACGTGCTTGTTGCTCCTTTCCTTTTTCATACCCTCCGATCTTTCTCAGATCCTCTATCGTCGTCGTTCTCTCTCATATTCTTGGGAGTGTGTGATTGCCCACACAGAAGTTTGCTCGGGAATTGTGTGCTCGTGCACGCACAATGGGGTACACTGCACTTGACGACCCTCGCACATTCACTTATGCAAACGGAATACAGATACAGCTAATTGTCCGACGTACAGTGCTTACCCATGCCGAGTCACGTGATCGCTATAGGCATGTAGACATGTACATGTGCATCTTACAAACCTACGAGTAGAATACAGAGGGCATAACCATACCTCTGCAAAGTAGTTGTGCGAGTCCTGCATGTCAATCTGCTTGACAAAGGCCGCGATCGTACGCCCACGAAACTTCCGGTTGCTGTAATGCACGCGATAACTGTGTGCTTGATATTGATAAAAAAAGTTTTCACGAGAAAACAGTACAAGCGAAACATATTGAAACATATGTATGCTCAAGTGTCAAGAGACAATTAAGGGTATCTCTAATCGTTCCAGTGGAGTAGTTCTCGGCGAATGAAAAGAGTGTAATTCAGAAGTTGGCTAATTAAATGAAAGGACGTAATGCTGCCGAGCATTGTATCACATTGTATTATTATCTAATTGTGAGCTATTGATCGCTGTTCTGAGATAATCATTGCTCAATTACATTCGAGGCAGCAGACTTATACTCTGATACTCTCAGAGTATCGTCTGCAACGGTGAACTGTAAAGGGAAAGAGAGAAATAGAGAGAGGCAGCAGCTCCGGTGGCAGATCGTGGACGACTGTCAGTCCAGCGAAGAGGCGACAAGCCGGGAATGTCGGCGATGGCGGCATGGCTACTTGGCTTACTCGACCGACGGACAGCTCTATCTGACTGGTTCACCGGGCAAAAACCGGCAGACGCATGGTCGCACGCGCGATGTTCGAAAAGTAACGACTGCGGGGGTTTGCACTCGAAAATAAAAACGCTGACCTTCTCTCCATCTTGCGATATAAAAGAGAAGCATTCAAAGCATCTCACTCAATAAATGAGCCAAACCACACGTGCGATTGCAAAAAGTGTAGCCGCTCCAAAGATTGCACATTTAATCAGAGTATTTCATGTTAAGATTAACATGAAATAGTTATGTCATGTTAATGTTCTAGACTTGAGTCTTTCTGGTTTAGATTTGAACGCGGAGAGAAATGCTATGGTTGGGCCAACCATATATATTGATAAATATGGGGCAACCATATCTATGGTTGGTGCAACCATAGTTGCAATTGAATAGTTGCTCTGACCAAACTATGACTGCAGCAACCTAAACTATGGTTGCACCAACCATAGATATGGTTGGCCCAACTATAGCTTCCTCTCCGTGAAGTAAGATTTAGATTCAGTAAGAGCGAAGTTATGAGACGGAATATACAGTTATGGACTTGATGCGTGCACCCCTTTCTGATACACATGTATTACATAAGATGTGCATGCTTTTATGCTTACTTAATACCGCTTGGTGTAACGAGTGACCGCAAAGGGAAAGGGGGAAATCTGTACAATGCCACCAACCCAGCGAACTCTATAGAGCTGTCAGTCACTGTAGCTTTGAGGCTCCGTAGAAGTTATCCCAGCCTGCTCCTTGCCTTCCTTCTTTCATCTCTCTCACATCTTTTGATCTTCTTCCTAGCATGGAGCGAGCACATATTTCCTGAAGTTGATTTTCTATGGTCATACCTTAAATATTCGACCTTCAGTGATCGTGCTGTTACTGTTACTGCAGAGTAACTTGGACAAGCTATTTATACACCCTGAGGAAGTAACTGATGTGCCAGGCGTGAAGATATATTGTTTGATGACGACAATGACCCTTTAATTTCATGTGAACGCTATTCTAGATGAGATGCAATTGCGCGTTTTGTGACACCCACGTCTTATCTAGATCTGAGGAGTCATGTAGGGCGAGAGGTATACAAATCATGGGAGCGATGAAGGAGACTTGTGCAATTAGTGTGATCTTGAATAAGAGGGTTGTGGTCTTAGCATACGGTATCCTAGCAGGGAATCCGTATATAGGGAAACTAGGAAGTATGAAGACGGTGCTCTTTCTTGAAGAAGCATTTATTCAGCCGCATGCTATTCCGCAATGTATCTGTCTGTTTGGCTTTTTTTGTTTGTATTGTGCGCTCTAGGTAAGATACAAATGTAACTGCTTTTGCTCTTTAGCTCATTATCAGACTAGGAAGAACTTAAGTTGTCTTATGCGTGTACAAGATAATGATAAAATTATACCTAATTCAGATTCTCGATTAAGAATGAAAAAATGACATCACTTTTTATCATCACTTTTTATCTATTCATTCCGAGGAATTTTTCCAGACTACAAAGAAGTGTACAAAGAAATTTACAAATGTAGAATCAGCGTTCTTTTTTACTGGGTTGGTCTCATGGCAAATGCAAATGGCGATGCGGTGTCAGGCTTATATGTATGTACTCAGCATCAGCAGCGCACGCATAATTACTTGTGAAGCGACCTGTGCGCTTCTTTTAACCTTTGCTCTTGGAGTGCGTGTTTTTGCCGCGGACCAGCAAGCAGTCAAGGGAGCGAGTGAGCGAGCAAGCGAGTCCACTCCCGCAAGCAATGCCGCCACAGGAACCAGCCAGAGGGTCGGTGCCCGGTAATTGCGATGAGATATGGCGACCACTTCTCATTAAAATAGTTTAATATATATTTGTCAAGCTATCACCGCGACGTATGCCTTGCCATTTGTTTGCGCCTTTCGACCCAGCGCACCGCTTTATTTTTCCTGAATTCGGCATCCGGCTAATGGCCACGGTTTGTCTCGTTGTCACCGACTCTGGACCGCCAAGTTACATATGCGCTATGCGCGCTTTTATAGGAGGTGCGAAACCCGACAAAAAGTCTATTAAAAACTGCAAACTGGCCCTTCAATTCCACATGTTGCGAAAGAATTCCAATCGAAATATTTCCTTCAATTTATAAATATGTCTTATGGTTTAAGGTCTGTCTAGAATTTGATGACTCGTCCGAAATGTGGCATTAGAAAAGAATGTAGAAAAATGAAACCTTTGGGACTGGAATGGAGAGAAAAAAAGGGTAAGAACGTAGTTGGGCCTGAGGGCCCTTGAGTTGGAGAGTCAAGTTTATTATTATTCGGCAACCGCCCACGCGCAGATCGATCTACGCCCGTGTCCCAAACGGCTGGCTGCGTCGTCGAGATGGGGACAGTTGGCAAAGGGGGGTGAGGTGAAGGGGGCCAGGGGAGGTTCCGCGTTCCTCAAGAGAGACTTGAGAGCAACGTGACCGGCCAACCGACCCAGCGCCACCGGCACAAGTCTTCGTCGGGTTAAGAGAGAGGTCGCCGATTAAGATAGCTGTCTGTTCTTCATGTAGCTCTCCTCCACCTTTTTCAACTTCTTCCTACCTACTCCATCCATTGGCTGCTATTGCGATTTAAATCGGTCTTAACCCATTAACATTTACAAGACTTCACTTTGCACCGCCATCAACACGTTCGCCAGATCGATTCCTCCACTCCTTCCAATCAGTTTAATCTAATTCTCAACTGCAATCCTTCATATTATTTAATTTATATCGGAACCATCTTTCTATTCTCCTTCTCACAACCCCCTTTTCAAACAACCTTTCCATCCTCCTTTTCCAATTCAGTTTTCCTGGGGCTGGTAAGGTGAAATCACTTTCTCAGTCTTTTCCAAACATCTCTTCCTACCAACTTTTCTAATCCTTCTTTCACATCCTTCTTTTCAAATCCTTTTTCCCGTCTCCTTTTCCAAACCCACCTCCTTGCTCAACCTTGTCATACAAACCCCTGTTTCCACCCCTGTTTCCACCCCTGATTTACTTTGCTATCTTTTCTAAACTCCTATCTATTCTAAACCACATTTCAAACCATCTATTTCAACCCCCTTTTCCGCCCTCATATCCAAATCCCTTTTTCCACTAGTTTTTCCGAACCCTCTTTTACATCCTTCTTTTCAAATCCTTTTTCCCATCTCCTTTTCCAAACCCACCTCCTTGCTCAACCTTGTCATACAAACCCCTATTTCCACCCCTGTTTCCACCCCTGATTTACTTTGCCATACTTTCTAAACTCCTATCTATTCTAAACCACATTTCAAACCATCTATTTCAACCCCTTTTCCACCCTCATATCCAAATCCCTTTTTCCACTAGTTTTTCCGAACCCTCTTTTCCCACCCGCTTAAAGTAACACATTTTATTTGTTTATCATAAAGTTAAATGTCGATAACAAATTCGCCTTATTACCGGACACGCCGTAACAAGGCTTGCAAGTGAAAAAAAAATATTTCCAAACACGCAAACACCCACTCGCAAGTATCCAGCGATGCGTCATGCGTGTACCTACTCGATCACTGAGAGCCTACGAATCCGGGAGATACGCGAAACTCGTGACATTCCAAGCTCGATAATAAATTCATCTCGCTATATTAGGTGTCTGGCTGTAGGGCAGAGAAGTTTACTTGAGCGAAAAAAGCGTTATTCGGAGACGCGATTATTAATCGCGGCTATCAATATCGTCGCAATGGGATACGGAGTTTGCGTGCGCTGGACCAATAATCGCGAGCGGACATTCTCAGTGCATATGGCGATCGTTCGTCTTAATGCGAAGATAGGCGTGACGCTTGATTCTCGAGCTGCTTCTGCCTCTCTTTCTCCATCTCATCTTATTTTCACCCTTTCCTTGCGGCCTCTTCCGTGACCCCCGCTATGAGAAAAAGGAAAAAAAGAAAAGTTCCGAGTTCCTCAATGAAAGGCACTGGCAGCAGTCCTTTTTAATACGGGATTGTATCCACTTTCTCATCCATTCCTTTAACCTACAGCTACACGGAAAAAAGAAAATGGCTGAATTTTCCATTTAAAATAGTGAACATGCGCTCTGAACGCATTTTCCAGGAATTTAGTAAGTTTTACTATTTAAATTTGTAATTTTTGCTAAAAAAATTGCAAACCCTGTTTCTTCATTGCAAAAGTTACAATTTGAAATAGTGAAAGTTACTAAATTCCAGGAAAACTGCGTTCAGAGCTCATGTTAACTATTTTAAATGGTAAATTAGGCCATTTTCTATTTTTCGTGTACATTTTTATCTTAATGGACCAATTAAATTCTCGTTTTCAGTCCAAATTCATCTTTGGAAATTACTACTCTTATCAGATACTTCAAAATATAATCTTCTATTATTCATGTCATTTGCTGATATTTTATTGATAAATATGATTATTATGAAAGGTGTTGCGTGATTGGCTGTCCATTTTCCGCTTTGCCATTCTTATAGACTATTTTTTTCATGCGTTTAATACGGCTTTAAAAAATTTTTAATGATAGAAATTGAAAATTATGATATTTTTTAGAGGTATGGTACGTGGTGGATGGTACATGGTACAGGAGTCGAAATTATGGTACGGTCTGGCAACACTGCAGTAATCTTCACTTCTCGTGTCACTAATACTGGTTTAAATTTAATTCCCAAAAATATAAGGCCCAAAAGTAAGTCCCAGGTATAAAGGATTCAAAAATAAGTCCCGAAAATAGAGGGCCAAACAAATATAAAATAAAACAAGAAGTCCTATTTTGGGCCTGATTTTTGGCTCTGTGTTTTGGGACATATTTTGGGCTTTATTAAAATTTGAGCAGATATCGGAAATCCGAAGCTGGATTTCGGTTTTGTTTCCTTTTTACCCTCTTTTAAGTAGGTTTGAATCTTGGTCTGTCGCCGTGGATAATCGACAGGTGAGTCCCGCCGAAAAAGCTTATCGGGATCTTGTGTAGAGTCGGGATCTTTTTTACGTTTGGAAACTGCGCAAGAAATCTCGACCGGCAACGAAGTCACGTTCACACGAGAAAGATCTACGGTCACTTCCGCTGTCGTCGTCGTGGGTCGTGATTGATTCCCGACGAGAGAGCGAGTGAAACGGTTTTGTCATTCTCGAATGGAAGACACGGTAATGTAACTTTCGAAGTACGCATACCCTTCAGAAAGTCCTTTAATTGGTTTGCTTTCGACGCACGATCGGTATCCAGAAACGTCGGCGAAGCTCAATCTCGAGTTCAAAGAAAAAGATCCGATTATTAAAAAAAATTTCATTATAAACAAAATAAATAGAAATATTGTTATTATCTCTGCATCTATATATTAGGCTGGTCTGCCCGACTTTAGAAATTGGAAAGCATTTTTTGTACTCTAATTTGAGGTCTTGGAAGTACCCGAATTTCAGTCGAAAGAAAGGTGATAAATATTTGCCTAAATGCCTTCTCAGTAAATAGAGAAAGAGGAAAAATGACTGGTCTTCAGCCATTAAATTTCAACTCATTTTTTGCCTTAATTGGCTCAAACTGAAAATGAATGATAATGACTGGATTTTTACAAGTTGCGAGGGTAATGACAGAGAAGGTTTTTTGTCCGGGATAGCAAAGCCAGTGTTTGAGTTTATGACTACCGGTTAATCTACTCTTTTGGCAACTGGAAATCAGCAATCGTTAAAGTATTCTAAGGACCCTCATTCAATCCCAAATACAAACTTAGTTAATTATAAATGCATATACAATAAATTGCACACCATAATTGCAATTTAATTTACGAAAATCAACGGAAGATTTCACAAGACCCGAAAAGAATGAACATCCTTTGCAAATGAGCAACAATCTGATTTTCAAAAACCAGATAAAAAATTCTACATATGCATATTGGTGTCGTTAAGTCGTAATGGAAGTGGTTTTCGGCGTCTGGCGCGGCAATTAAGTGACCTTGGACTAAACTCGAAAAAGCATGAGACGTTGAACTATTTTTTTTAAATCTATAAACTTGATACCATTATGCAAACTACAACAGTACAGGTAGAATGGAGTTTCGTTATCGCTAAAATTTCGCGCCAAGCCTACGCAGACAAATGCCAGTTGGTTGAACCACAAACAAGGACTTGGGAGGACCGGATTAACGCCTCGTAATAAAGAGAAGCGTCTCCCGCCCGTGTTCGAGTCGCGATATGGCGACAACTTATCTTAATAGATTACCAAGCCATTCGGCGTAATTTGCCGCCTCCTATTGCTGCCACCTTCACGACAATAATAATAATATTCTCTTCATTTAATCTTCCTTTGTTAATAAAACGTTAATCCTTGCAATATCTCGAAGATTTAGAAAAATCTGGATATTAATTGCGACTTTTAACTTGTAGAAAGGATCCGGACCGGTTCGAACCTTTCGTTCCGGCATGACGTCAGTGCAGATTATTGCGGAGCCCTAATTGGGACTTTTCGATTCTTATTAGAAATATCTCGAGAAATTCATGCACAGGGTGGAAAGACCCCTCTTTAAATGGTCATGATCTTGAAGGTATTCTTGGCTACGATTGGAGGAAGACCCTACAGATGGGGAACCGGTAGGACGTTATTAGTGACCGCGATAAGAGAATCGATTGAACCGGCTCCCTCGAGCTATCTTACCGACTGATGATCTACTCTGATAAATTCAGGTATGTAGCTAGAAATCCGAAATGGGATGGAACGGATGGCGACCCTTGCTAAGTCCGTAACTTAGTAGAGAGCAAGTCTATTGATCTTTTCTGCATCATTCCAAGATTTGGTAATGCATTTCTACAGCTTTGATGACAGATTCGCGCAGCCTTGATATGACAAGCAATTGTTGCTCATTGTAGCTGTCCTGCATATGCAATTAAATGAAGGTATCTTGCAAGTACATAAATAATGGTTTTCCAGACTCAAGGTCAACCCTAAAAATTCCTTTTGGTTGACGACTGCAGAGTCTTTAAGGCCATTTGTAAAAAATGTGTTTTGTAGAAAATGAAGTTGTTTCTGAGACATAATGAAATTGAATTTTCGAAGAGAAAGAGGCTCTTTCATTGGAATCTTACAAAGTTTCTTTTGAAGTGAGCTGGGTTCGGCGCATGCGTCGTTACAGGGCGATGAAATCATAAATTGGTGAACGCCGGCCCGCCGGCACTGATAGCGAACAACCAATAATTATGCTAATACATACATCGTAATACATTCGAAGAGGCGGTCATTCATACGTATACGCGTATACCACAGAAGATAGTAAGAAAAGGAAGAAGTAACGTACTGAACTCTCAGGTGTGCATGTTTAGTCTCGTGCCCGGTGCATACCTTTATCCATGCACCTTTTTAAAGCTCAACACACTTCATCCTTTAAGGATACCTCTCACAAATTGTCGGGATTGTGAAGGTCAAGAATACACGAATTATTTTCTCTTTACATTTAAATACATGTTTTGATCTTGTCAAAGGTTGCTACCTAAATTGCTGATTCCGGGGAACTAATGCTTAGGTGTATTTCATTTTTTATTGTCCTTTTTGCATACACCTTCTTTTACACCACATTCAGTCGGTGAAACCCTATACTTAGGAGGCAGGTGTCTTACATTTGTAGTAATTACACCAGAAGTCCAGACGATCGCAATGGCCTTTGGATAATGCCAATTCGATATCTCATCTCATAAATATTTGATTAATCGATGGAGTATTGAAATTGTTGCTTGTACTTTCGACTGGAATTATTTTCGATCCCAGGAGATTAATCGCTCATGAAATCAAGTAGGAGAAATCATGAAAACTAAGAATGCTTCCAAAATGAGAAATGAATAAATAAGAGGAAGGGATTGGGTCGGCCCTTACGTGAAATATAGGTTGATATCGCGATAAATAATGAGGTGCCCTTCTTGGTTATGCCGCAGGCTGATGCTACCGTTCCGTAAAACGTTCTCCCTACTATTGCAGCTACACCAACAAACTGTATTTTGCACATGGTATCCACTGATGGTTAGCCACTTACTTACAATGTAAAACGTTTCTGAGATTAAACTGCCGCCTGATCAATGGGAAATTATCATAAAATACTACATTGTAGAGACTTATTTATCTGCCTCAACAATCTAATGGTTTTTAAATTCCGTGAATATAATTTGGTGTAATTTTCAATCTCTGCAGGGTAGCTCCATAAATAATTCGGTCAATACTTACTACAACTTGTTTATAGCCCTCGTCAGTTATTTAACAAGCCTTGGAGACCCGGGATACGAATATTCAAAGATAAACTCACATAGGGACAAATCAAACTGACCGCAGCCGAATTCTTAACATCTCGACTCACCTGTAACAAAAAGAAAATATAATTGTTAGTCCAATCGTTGATATTATAATCATATACATTTTTTACGTTTTTACGAGATATTTTTTTTAATTAAAATTTTTGCAATTTTGAGTTAAATGAGCTAAATATGCATGTTTCGAAGCATCGAATTGGCTTTTGTTTCAAACTGAATGAAGCTAAAAGGGCTTTCGAAGGAAGTGCAACATTCTGGTGACAGGATTATCGTTTGTGAGAGTGAGATGGAATATGTGTTGAAGAAGCCATATATAAAGGAGAGAAAAGAAAAGGAGGAATGAGTAAAGAGGAGGGGAAGTGAAGGCGAGTACATATCAATGTATGCCGACTTACGAGAAGCATTAATCAAATTCCGCCAATAAATTTTATGTATCCTGGCGCGGTGCTATCTCTTCGAGGTGTCAGAGACATGTCGTTACTCGTCCTCACGCACCCTCTTCGTTTATTTTTTTGCTTTGTCTCACTCATTTTTCCATCTTCTGCAAGCAAAATCGAGCAAAGTGTATCCTTCGATAGTATCCATATATAGGGTGTTCAACTTTGCTTAATTGCAGCTGGAGCTGTCTTTAAATTAATTATTTTTAGACCACTCTTAGATTTTAAGGCCATTATTTATCGAGATTCGAGACACTTAGGACTTGAGATCTTACTCAAAGTGAAAAAAGTTGAAGGGTTTGGTATTTCTTGATAAATTTATGAAGTGCATAGTTAGGCATTCGACACCCAATAGACGGCAGACACTCTTTCTTGCTTCCTTTTTCGAAGATCGTAAAATATACCTATGTACGCGCTCATCGGTGGACACCTGGGCTAAGTGCTCTCACTGGTGATTCGTACGTGAAAAAAATAAAAAATACTCTGCGCCGAGCTCAAGAAAATTAGCATAAGTGGACCGCCTGCCTCTCTTGCTCTTCATATACTCCTGTCTCAATATTTCAATATTGAAATGGAAAGAATTGGATGAAGATCTTCCAAATTACCTTCTTAAACCCTCTCTTACAACCCCTTCGTTTCATTATTTTCCAACGTCCTTTTTTCTAACTCATCTTTTTCCAAACCACTTTTCCAATTAACAAAAATGTCATTTAAAGATAAATAAATTAAAATTCGATAGTTCCAAGAAATATAAAAAAGGTGTAAAAATAATTTTAAAAAAGCTGACTGCGTAACCGTAATCCAAAGGATGCATCATCTACAGAAACTGCCTCAGGCTAGGGAGGCAAGGAGATGGGTGTCGGAAATTGAATTTAATCCTTCCGCCTGGTTAAACTCTCCCATTCAATTCGACTCACTCGGCGGGTCACGACTTGCCATCTCGCATCGCACGAAAGGATGTCCATGGGTTGTCTCGAACAACCCCGGGTCGCTTTGACTCGAACCTCGTAATGCAACAACCAGTAAATTGTAACTGGTGCAAATCATGAAGAGAAAGCCAGGAAAGACTATCTTAAATTCATTTATTAGCTACTTTTATTATCACCAAGAAAGCCTGGGCCTATAACTTCTTCGAAAGTCAGAATACAACTTTTTACATTCTCATTTTTATTATAAAGGCACTTTACTTAATGAAGTAATACTTCCATATCGAGAAGAAAGTCATACATCAGACTCGTTTCTTTCCGACGCGTAAATATTTAAATCTCTTTACATGTCCAATGTGAAGGAAATTGATTGAACCTAATTGCAACAAGGTTTTTTTTTCTCCAAGGTTTATTGCCGAGTTTGGTAGGAATTTTCTATCGCAATAGTTGGCACTCTACTTTCACAGGAGATACCTAATACAATCAGTTTCATTTATGTCATGGTCTGTACCTACTCATTAGAATTTTCTGTCTGTCGTCGGTTAACTATTACTCGGAGCAACGAATGCGAGACGGTGATTATATTGCCACATTGCTCTCAACTGAAGCTATTACAGCAGTGGTGTGCAGTTTTGCACTCCTCCCGCGTCAATTTGCTCCCTCTTATCTTCCTTATAAATGTTTGGCTCGCCATTAGGTTCTCTTTCACGCGTGTTGCCTTCGCACCTCGTGATCGTAATTTCCACATGCTAGCACAACGTACTCACTCGATAGCAAGCACGTACAGAAACGCCTTTCAGATCGCCCGGACGAACCAGCTCTAAACGTAATCCAGTCTTTTTTTTATCACCGGCGTGAAAATTACGACATTAGGATTTATTTGACTTCAATTTTTTTATTTAACACTTTTCCATCCCCATTTACTTCAAATTCACTTTTCCAACATAGTTTTTCATTCCAATTTTGCTAACCCACTTTTCCGAAAGTTTTATATAGGTACCACTTTTCTATCCCGCTTTTCCACCACCTTTTCGATCATTCTTTTTCATCTCCCTTTTCCAGCCTAGTTTTCCGATTATCTCTTCCCACCAACTTTCCTAATCACTGTTGCTAAACCAGTTTTCCCATACTTTTTCCTATCTCCTCTCCTACCTCATGTTTTCATCACGTTTTTTTAACCCCCCTTTCCATCTACTTTGCAAAATGATTTTTGAGAACAGTGTATTGGGTTGAAGTTTCAGACGTCTAGTCTGACGAAGTTTTTTTATTTTTTTATTTTTTATATTTATTAGATTAAGAATATCAAAATAAAAGAGTTCCAAAAAATATTTTTTATTTTTACTTATTTGCCATCAACAATTTTTCGGAGTTGCCTGGGATTTTAAGAGATTTTAAGTGAAAAAGGAATTCCAAGATATTTTAAGGAATTTAATTTAATTCTGAGGATCTTCAAAGAATTTTTGGGGATTTCAAGAGATTTTAAGCAACTTCAGAGGATTTTCAAAATAGTTCAAAATAATTTAAGGATATTCAAGAGTTTTCACAAGATTTCAAGGTATTTTTAAAAGAGTTTGAAGAGTTATCAAGAGGATATTCCAGAGATTTTTTTATAGATTCTACAACTCTCTAAAATTGAATCAGTGAAAGTTGACTGATTTTTAGTGACTCTTTTTTCAAGATTTCATTCAGTGAAAATTCACTGAGAATCAGTGAGAAGTCACTGATTTCCAGTAAATTTTTCACTAATTAAAATCGTGAGAAAAAGTCACTGAAAATCAGAGGAATTTTACTGGGAATCAGTGAAATTTCACTGAATCAAATTTAGAGAGAAGATTTTAAGACATTTTAAGGGATTTAATTAGATTTTAAGTGACTTTAAGAAATTTCAAGGAACTGATTCTAACATAGACGAAATGAAATGAAATCCCATAAAATATTTTTAAATTATTTGAAATTTTTTAAGTATTCTGAAACTTCTTAAAATCGTTTGTAATATTTCAAAATTCCAAAGAGTTCATTAAAATTTCTTGAAATCTCGTAAAAGCCCTTGAAAGCTCTTAAAGTCCCTTCAAATTTCTTGAAGTTTCTTAAATTCTTGAAAATGACACGAAATCTCATAAGGTCCTTCAATATTTCTGGGAATCCCAATTTTTAAACAAATCCTTGAAATCCTGAAAAAGACCTCAAAATTACTTAAAATCTTTTGCAATCCTTTAAAGTCTCATTAAAATTCCTTTAAATTTTAAGAAATCTCTTAAAATCTCGGACCATGCTGGATAAATTTTTGGCAATAAATAAATAAATAAAAATTTTGGATTTAGGAAACATTTTTTAAAAATATTTTTATTCCAATAAAAATAAAAATAAAAAGTCGTCAGACTAGACGTCTGAAATTTCAACCCAATGAACAGTGTAAAAAAAGAACATGAAAAAGGAGAAAAAGATATTGGAGAAAGATGTTTGGAAAATAAGATTGGAAGAGAAGGTTGGAAAAAGGGGTTTAGAAAAGGAAAATGGAAAAAGGAATTGGAAAAGAAAAATGGAAAAAGGAATTGGAAAAGGAGGGTGGAAAAAAGAATTAGAAAAGAAGGTGGAAAAAGGATGATGAAAAGTGAATTTAGAAAAAGGGTTGGGAAAGATGATTGGAAAAGCGGTCATCTGGAAAAGGGATGGAAAAAGATGTGTGCAAAAATTTTAGCACCTCACATTTGGTGACATGTACAAAAGCAGATAAAGTTTTACCGCTATGATTATATCAATTCGTGAACGTCCTCGACAAGGAATCGAACAAGATTTTTTTTATTCCGTTCTGCATTTGTGGGGACAAAATTAAAACCAGGTAAGGAGACGTGCCGACAGGTAACTCTTTGCATGGTAAGGACTACTAAACGAGTTGAGGAAAGAGAGCAAAGGGATTAATAAGAAAAAAATTGAGACGTGAGTTTTTGGCGAGGCTAATAGCGACATTAGTCATTTCACTCGGCGTCACTGATATATACAAATGGATGCATCAATAACGACCTGAAGAATTAAGAGGCCGATGTACGAAGCTGGTCGCAGTAGAAATTAACCAGTCAATGCTTTTTGACCAATACAAGTGGAGAAAGCATTTTGGCGTTTAGAGGCGTCTGGATAACGCTTAAGATTAAGATTAAGCCTCATCCCTCTTCCCCCCATCAACTTGATATCCTTTCAGGCGTGATTAAGGAGCCATGGTAGAGATAAATGGGTAAAGAAAGAATTTCATTCTTCGCTCTTGCCTCTCATATAACCTCTTCCTTCCATCTTTATCGCGTATAAATCATAGCGATCTGCCTCTCGCCTATTTATTGGCTCAGACAGCATGAATAAGCTCATTCGTTCGACGAACCTTAGCCTTGTCTTCCGAAAAATGCCGTCTTCCGGGTCGAAATTCCTCTCGTTAGATATTGCTCTCATGGCAATAGTAATGGTAATGATAATGGTAATGGCCAATAAATGTGCTACCATTAATATAAATTAACCGCGCGTTAAGATGTCTACGAAACCGACAAACTCCAGGTAAATAAAAAGAGGCCTTCTTTTGATCCGCAGAGGTTTTTATCTCATGATGAAACTCGGCAACGTGTACCACGAGTTTTTGTGTTTGCTTCGTACCGGATTCATGGAAGATGTGAATTAATTCGGAGAAATTTGTGTTTTATTTCACTTGAAGATTAGAGATTCGTTGAAGAGATCTTTTGTACAATTGATAATAGATCTAGAATTGACGGCTGATCACTCATTCAGAGATTCAAAGTAGCTTTAAAGAGTTTTTCTCAAGATTTTTAAGTCTCGTTGATAATCAGAATTCTCAGACGGTCAAGCCGTTTCATTATTTCCGCTTCGGTTGGTACGACTGCTTTGCACACCTGAATGTGTTAATTTGCTGCTGTAATCTAATCGCCCTGTCCAGGCGAGCGACCCAATAAGATGATAAGCACCAGAGCGAAACTATATATTTCGAATGGATGCATTAGCCTTACCAATCACCTTACTTCAGGGCTCTAGCTTTGCGTGCAATTATTTCTCACCCGCACGCTTACTTAGATACGCTTAGAGCCTCGTTTAACCCACGTATCTTGAGTTTATAACAAAACGAGTTAATGACTCCTCTCTGTCGTTTATTTCGCAAATTAAAAAGTCCTTAATGATATCAGAACTAGTTAACCAGAAAAAAGACCGATGCACAAATTATTATATGTGCAAATAAATAATGGTACACCAAATAATGGTATACCAAATAATGGTATAATTTCTGTTTGAAGCATCGAATGGGAAACATTTAAAGCCAAATAAATCCAAATAAAGCTGGGCAACTGAAGAAAAATGCAGTTTGCGTCATCGAAAGAGGAAGAATTCGGCAGATGCATCAGAGGGACAGACGGACTGTATAAAAGCCCCATAATGTTGTTGTCGACGCCTCGCGAGAGACTTGGATGCATGCGAGTCTCGTCTTTCGTACAAGGCAAGAGAGAAAACTCGATGTACCTTCGGGACGACCCACGTCATCGAAGAAACGAAAAAGAGAGAGAGATGGCGATCCACAGTGCATGTCCTGAACAACGAATGGTATCGAACTTCGAAGGAGAGAAGGTCGTAGATAGAAAGAGAGAGAAGGAGGGACTTGCAGGAGTTACAAACGCATTACCGCGAGGCGGTGAGGTGTCAAGTATGTTTATGCCCCGATCTCTACTCCTCAGATAGTCCCTAATGGGCCACGACCACGTTCCTCTCTCGGAAAAATTTTTTAGCAACAGATTTCCATCACTGCGTTAGCAATCATTCTAAAAAATTATGCAATGAATGTCACTCGTCCTCTCAAAAAGCCCGAGAGTAATATTGAAATTCGATATGACTTAATTTCATTCAAGTGGTTTAGCAAAGAGGCGTCGAAGTGTTAAGATCAGAAAGTCACTTAACGAATCATCGCATGCTTTTGAAGAAACCGGTCTTGCCTCTGAACTTGTACTCGAAATTCTCGCCAGAACAAGAAGTTTGGAAAATTTTATCCGGCAAGAACCTTTCTTCCCCGGCATGACGGTTAATGATATCGTGATTTTAGGTTTTCTCCTCATCCGTGAAGAAAGATGCTTTGAACCTGGAAATAGCTTCCCATCAGGAGCAACGATCGCTCTGATCAGAATGAAGGGGATCACGCGAGAGTCGGTGAAATAAAAAGGAGCGAGGAATAAACAAGTGAGAGGAAGATGGAGAAGAGAGGAAAGGAAAGAGAGGGAAAAGGTGGTTATCAGTGGGTAAGTGCCCTCTCGTGTCGAGATAAGACTGACACCAGGGGCGACAACATCATCCGCGCGGTGAATGGTACAAACGTAATCCCCGCCAAGTCACTAGTAACATAACAACCAGTAGGTCGTATATATACTGAAACATCAATGACAACAAACTTGAGATACGGAAGACTGGCTAGAGTAGATAATCCATGTAATTGAAATTACAAACTTCATGAGCCAACTCTCTATGCAAAGTTTATCAACCTGCAAGTTAAAGTCGATTAATAATAAGTCCGATCTACGCGTTCGATGCAACTTTCGTACATGGGATGCTGCGAGGTTGGTACATCACTTGTCCTCGATTGGACCCGCCCTATCGATGAAGCCCATCGTTTTCCATTCGCACTGGGCCTTGTCCCGTGTCGGTCATTATCGGCCCTCATTATATTGGAACCGATCAATCACTGTACGTCCAAACCTCCTCTAACCTCAAGAAAACCTGGAGTCGAAGGTACCAGGTACCTGAAGACCCTCGCCATCTCTCACCCTCGCACTCTTTTCAATTCCTTCTCTCTGTCTATGTTTTCCTCTCCCGCGTAGGCTGGTACAGATTGCAGCGAGGAGTGAAATAATTAGCAACCAATCTTCCAAACGTCAATACCGCGGTGTTTCCTTGGTCGGCAAACATTACCTCAGGCCAAGATCTTACCTCGATGCAAATACACCCCTTGGGGTTGCTCATCTTCATTGATGAATATCTTTAATGTTCAAAAACATGACAACTTCTCTTTAAAGATCGGGTTGAAGAACCTGGTTGAAGAGTCTGGTTGAAAAGCTTGGTTCTTGAACCTGGCTCATCCTGACTCCTCTCATTCGGCTACAGATTTCCGTCATTTGCGCGGGATTTAGAATAGAGTGAGAAGGTCCACTAACGACTCTAGGACCCAGCGGCGGTTGATTAGCAATTTTAAAAGCAATAAGAACTATTCGTAATTCGACGGTAAAAAAAGCGGCAGCGCTAATGAGAAACCGCAGCACTTGTTATATACTCATATACCTACCATGCCTATGCGCCCGCGGGATATTATTATAGCTATCACGGTGAAATCGCTATCGGCGGCTCCCATATAAGAAAGGACGAGCCTCATTTTACGAAAAATTATTGACATAAACGCTTTACTGATATTCTCTTAACGAGACGACTTGACACCTGGCGTTCCCTTAGATAGTGTTTTCTTGAGCAATGGAGCAATTAAATAGTCTGAGTGTCTAATGCAATTATCCGAGAGCAGTATTATTGATACAGGAACTTCTGAGATCAAGCAACTTGCGCACAAGTATATCATAAGCGTCATTTAAAAAGCTGACACATGCCTAGACTCTAGATACGATTCATAAGTTTTGTATTTAACTTTTAACCTGAATAAGAAACTTTCTGATGGACGTGAATGCTAATTGATTGCCGTGCTTTATACATTTTTCTGATGGAAAGTAGTTCTATAGAATCCAATAAAGAACCCACCGAAGTTTCAACACCCGCATGAATTTGGAACACACTCTACTTCATCCCCTAAAATTAAAAAATTCACCAAAATTACCCCCATTCATTGGGTCAAAATTTTACTGCTGAAAATAGGTCTTCTAAAAGCTAAAAAACACCCCAAAAAATTTCATCTCTCCAGCTCATCTGGAACTCATCCCTATATCTATGAAGTGGACGAAAATTAGAAGAGAGAGACAGAGAGAGGGAAAGAGAAAGAAAAAAAAACCCTGCAAAATAAGTTAAAGAGGACTAGAGTTGAACTAGCAAACCCTACGGTTGGCCCAACCATACCTTTTTTTCTGTGTATACTTTATAATCTCAAAATTGTTATTTAATATCAAATATTATCCAGCATGTTTTCGATTTCAAAGTTCACTGTTTGCTGTAATAAAAATTAACCGAATGTATTGTTTACGTTAAATAAATTAAAGGAATGGAATTTCACAATAATGGAAGTAACCCATTGTTTTCCAAACAGATTGAATATTCTAGTGTGTAAAGGAAAATAACCGGTTGGTTTTAAAACTCAGGAATTATTAATAATTTGCAGTCATGCCTTACACTATAGTGTAAAAAGCCAAGGCCAATGGTAAACGAACACGTGTTTCAACTTATAATTGTTTCGTAATTGGATGAGATATTGCACGGATTATACCCTCTCTACCCCTCAAATTCAAAACTTTCCACCCGGATACTCTAAATAAGCCATCAGTAATAATTAACTTTATTAATTAAACCTAAAGTCAACGTAATTAGTTTATTACCCACAGAGAAAGGAAATTAATTAATTAACACTGACATTTCAACATGAGACTGAAGCTTCTAACGTTTAGGATAATCGAAAATATTTTTTTTTAAGTTTCAAACCCCCCCCCCCCCCCCACGCATTTGGCACTCTCCCTACTTCATCCCTCAAAATTAAAAAATTCACCAAAATTACCCTAATTCTTTTTGTCAAAATTTTATTGCTGATAATAGGTCTCCTCAATGCTAAAATAAACCTCAAAAACTTTCATACCCCTAATTAATTTGGAACTCATTCCATATCATCCCTTAGAATTAAAAAATTCACCAAAAATTCCCTAATTCATGGCATAAAAATTTTATTGTTGATAATAAGTCTTCCCAATGCTAAAAGACATCCCAAAAAATTTCATTCCTCGAGCTCATTTGCAACTCACCCTCATGTCATCCTTTAAACGAAAAAGTTTTTGATAAATATATGGGGTGAGTTCCAAACGAGCTGGAGGGATGAAACTTCTTTGGGAGCCTTTTGACATTGAGAAGAATTATTATTAGCAGTAAAATTTGTACCCAACGAATTAAGGAATTTTTGGTGAATTTTTTCGGACTACGGGATTGAATTGATCAACATCACCTATACTTTCTAATATTAATTCCGCACAAATCTACTTATCACTCAATTCCTGAAATAAGATAACGACGTTGAAATGAGCAAAAAGGGAAGAAATGAAAGGTGTGAAAAGTGCACGAAATCGTCGCTTCAGTATCAGGGCGCGCCGCGTTGCTATCTGGATAATTAGTTACTCCTTAAGTCCTTATGTACGGGGTCCAGCCTTGGGCGACTCAATTTGTATCAGGGTGTGTACCAGATTCCCTTCAGGAACATAAACGGACACAAACGAATACATTCGCAAAGACACTCTATCTTTTCAAGTCTAAACTGCCCTCTGGCCAGATATTGAGACCCGATCTGACTATAGACCTCTTTTTCGAGGCAGAGTAAGCTGCCAAAGACAGGGTGGGTAGTAAAGGAGTCAGCGGAGTAAAGATAGGATCTAAAGACTGAAAAAAAATAAAAGAAAAAGCAACCACTTTGCACTATCATCCATTCATCTACGCGTTTTAATTCAGAAGTTGGCACAACACAGCGTCTCTCCCTGTTGCCGATTTCGCCGATTCTGATTACTGATGCCGTGTGTTTGGAATCTCGAGGCGGACATGTGGACAGAAACGGCAAACAGCGCGTCTTAAAAGAGAGGAAAGAAGGCCCCTCCATCTACGTAGAGTACCATAAGGTGGGTGCGGAGCCAAATTCCCGAGCCCTCGTTACCTTAGGAGGGGCTGCTCGATTCTTTCCTTTTTTTTCCTTTCTTCTTCTCCGCAACTCTCCCATGGTAAGTTGCGTTGACCCAAACGGAATTCGACAAGGAAGCAAAGACTTGATAGCGCCAATTTTTATGATGATGCTTTTTATACAAGATCGTATAAGAGGCTGTTTGTGATTTATGTGTAGTTGTGGTTTTGAATAATTTTCAAGGATGGATTGATATCGAAATCTGTACGGGAATCATGTGCATAATAAAAATATAAATTGATTTGGTTCGATTGGATATAATTGGACAGCCTTGGACCTTATCGTGAAGACTCCCTGGGCAGGATTAATTTTTTATATATAATTGAAGGTTCTCCCTCGGCAGTTCATCCTCTTAGATTACACCGATTGCGAATTTCATCATCAATAAAGTTCCGCTACCTGATATCAAGACATCTCCAAAAACATCGTGGGTCGGGGACCAACATCTGCAGTCGCATTAATATCGCCCGAGTGATGGATTGTTTCGTGTAGCTTTTTTCTTTATGTTCACATTCCTGCTTTTCTAAATCGTTTCAGCTGGTTCGCGCAACATTAGTGATTCCCCATTTTGATTCTTTAATTAGAACATTTCTCTTATCTGCCTTACATAATATGCAGGAAAGCAATTTTAAAAGACCTGACAAAACAGATTTGTTTCTGCAACTTCAGTTCAGAAGGAAACGATGGTTAGACAAATTCTGAATTTGGAATCAAATGCGTGCTGAGGTGTAAGACCTGTCGCGAAAGGAACATGATTCGATCGAACGCTTCAGCTTTTATCGGTACGTAAAATTCTGTCGATGGATTTTCAAGTCCTAATTAAGTAGTTGTGCGAGGTAACGATCGAGCTGCTATCTTCTTCACAGGACTGCCTCAATTTCGTCCACATTTCTTTTCCAGGGAGAATAAGAATCCGAATAAAAGTCAGAACAGGAAAAGGAAAGGAGAATGAAAGTTTCTTCTTGCAATGCTGAAATAGTAAAACGAAAATTGAAGTCGACGTGGAGAAGAAGAACCTAATCAGTCTGCTAATGTATCGATCAGTCATGTCGCAGCGACGAACAGGTAGAGGAGATAAGGACTCTCGCGCGTTTACACCGATCCTGTCCACTTGATGCAGTTTCACACGAATGTGACTGAATCTTGTTTTAGAGAAGAAGATTAGGAGCTGAATACGATATTCCTCGCACCAAATTTTTAATGTGGATTCCAGTAGGTTTTAAAAAAACGAATTTTAAACACGGAAATAATTTGTCACATCCCCTAAGTCTTTCTAGTTAGGGAAGGAGGGTATGGAGGGGCTCGAAAAAATATTTTTCACTAGATAAGCGAATTTGAAACTCAAAAAGTATTTAGTCAGGCTGGCCACAAGATTCAATTTTTCAATTTCCCTGACATTTCCCTGATTTTTTCCTGACTTTCAGACAAATTTCCCTGACAGAAAAGTATTAAAAATGCGTACAGATTTTCAATAATAATACTATTGAAATTTTTTCAAAATTTCGTATAATGTCACTTTAAATCTTTTGAAATTTTAAATCACTTCACAACATTTAACAATCGTAAAAATCCCTCGAAATTACAACAACTTTTGAAAAGATCTGTTAAAATTCATTGAAATTTCTTGAAATTCCTATAAACATCTTAAAATTCCACGAAATCCCTTCAAATTTGTTAATATTTCATGAGATTCCTTCAATTTTCACTAATCTTTTGAAAATTCCTCAAAATCCTTTGAAATACTTTAAATTCCAAGAAAAACTATAAAATCTATTAAAATTTCCGTAATCCTTCAAAATTCCAGAAGGAATTTTAAAATCTCTTATAATGCATCAAAATTTCTTTAAATTATTGGAAACCTATTGAAATCCCTTAAAATTCGCTGAAGTCTTTTGAAATTCCTAAAAACATCTTTAAATATCTTAAAATTTCACTACAATATTTAAAATTCCATCAAATCGTTTACAATTATTTTAAAAAATCGTTTACAAATCATAAAAATCTCCTGAAATTCTTTAAAATTCTCTAAAGTGCATTAAAATCTCTCTAAAAAAAAAAAACAACTCTTGAAATAAAAAATCTCACAAAATCTTTTAAAAATCAAAAATGGCTTGAAATTTTTTAAAATTCTATGAAAACTATTAAAATTCCTTAAAATCATTTTTCAAATGTCAAAATTACTTACAATTTTTACAAGCTTCTTAAAATTCTTTAGAATTCCACGAAAAACTTTTAAATCCCTCAAAATACATAAAAAACCTTTATAATATTTGAAAAATTTTCAAAATTCCCTAAAATTCCACAAAATCTTTAGAAAATCATGAAAATCTCGTGAAATCCTTTAAAATTTCTCAAGGAACTTTAAAATTCATTAAAATTCTTTGAATGCCCTAAACTTCCTTAAAAATCTCTTAAAATTTTAAGAAGTCCTTTTAAAATTCAACTAAATCTTTTAAATATTATACAAATCTCTTGTAATCACTTAAAATTACTAAAAACCTCTTAAAATCCTTTAAAATTATTGAAAATGTCTTGAAATAATTAGAAACCTAGGGAATCTCAGAGAATACCTGGAAATTATTTATAATCCTTCGAAATCTTTAGATAGTTTCTAAAACTTGTTAAATAAATTATAAAAGTCATATATGTAATACGACAGAAATAACATAGTTAACATAAATGTGAATTTTTATTTTCCCTGACAACTACTCGCATTTCCCTGACTTTTCCCTGACATTCCTGACATGTGGCCACCCTGTTAGTCACAATTTTTGATCATGCCTCTATCCTTTCCGAATTAAAGGGTGTATAGAGGTATGATCAATATTTTTGCAAGCTAATTTTAAAATAATTAAAAAAATGCCACACCCCTTAAAATTTACAGTTAGAGTTTGGGGTGTGACAGACTATTTTGTGCAAGAATCTGGTCTTTCAAGGTCGAGAAGAAAAGAGGAAGGTGGACTGGATGTTTTTGGCGACAGGTGCTAGCTAGGAGCGCCTTTCGTTCGATGTTCGCGATTGTGCGACCTTATAGCTCATTCACGCGAGAGTTTATGGGCAAAAGGTGCTTCCTACTATTTATAGTTTATAGGATAACGATGCCTTCAAGTCGATACTATCCAGCCCTATTCGAGGCGATTCTTTGTGTTATTAATTGTTCCCAGGAGATAAATTCTAGTTGACCTATAGAATTGAATTCTTCGATGTGTCAAATGCTTGTAAATTATTAGTCAATCGATGGGTCACGCGAGTCATACGTATATGAAGAATCAATAATATTTTTCACCGAGTCTTTAAATTAAATCTCATGGCTAGAAGCAGTATGTTCTCGATACTCAATATCTTAGATAGAGGCTTTGAACTTTTCGACGAGAGAGGCTGAATAGAATCTAAAGTACATTCTAATATTTTACAGAAATATTGACAAGGTGACTTAGGTTCTCCGCTGAAGGCGTGCGGATGCTTACCTGCATACGCCCAGGTTCTGTTAATCATGTTCCAAGCATTTTCAACATATCTGCACTCGGCTCTTTAAATACCAGCTCAATTACAGTAAATTTAAATGATCTCTAAATTAATTTGCATGCAGGAATAAAAAATTAAATTGCGGAAAACACACCGGGGATCGCAAGTGTCTCGTATCTTAAGGTCTAATCCCTATAGATACATCCTAATAAAGTTACTGACAAAATTATGCTGGAATTAGACATTACGGAAGAACAATTAAATGGTGATATTATTGCCCTATTTCTCAGGAGAGTAAGTAATGCTTGGAATTTTTATCAGTTTTAGTTGCACCCGGCTGAATGAGAACGGAGGAAGATAAAATGAAGAAGTGAGAGGAAGAAGGAAAGAGTAGCAGACTGGCTAGTGAAGTGCATCTACCCAACTAGGATAAGACCGGCTTAGAGATTGCCGCGTTTACGGCCAATAAAGTCGACTTCTTGTTGGCAGTTAACATGTCAGCCCCAGTTTTTCAAGAGTCAAGTCTCTTACTGAGTCTATGCGATGCCAAAGTCTAGTCACTACCTTCGTATATGCAACGAACTTACACAATTACACATGTACTCATATACGGTTCTGTATCCCTTAAAGTGAAGGGCGAGAATGCAATTCTGCGAGCAACACCTGGTTATAAGCAGACCATAGTGCTTTGCTTGCTCTGCTGGAAGTAAATGGATAGAGTCTCTATCCATTTGAATAATTTTCAATTTTTAAGATTCGAGTCGAAAGAAACCGTGTATCTAACTTTCTCATCCACCTATCGACGCCATTATCCTTTTGAGTACCAGTCTCTCTATATCTAAATACCGGATAATGTAACTGATTCTTTCTTCACATAAATAATTTTCGAGTATTGAAGGTAGGGAGAAAGATGTGATAGCAGTCGTGGCCATAAGTCTCTCGCTTCGATTTTGTAGCCTCCTCATTACCAAACGTCGACTTGCATTCCTTGTACATGCATAAAGCTGCTGGAGAACGCTGAAACCGATGTCGATTCTCGAATCACGCATTCACACATGCGTATGTGCTTAACATTAAAATCCGCGAGGGTAACGAATACGCGTCTTTTCGATAGGAATCTACATTCTTAATTCCGAAAACCACTGAGGATCGTAAAGTAAAGCCTTCAGTGGGAAATAAAAGAAGGACAAGTTAAGAAATTGTAAATACAGTTATGATAAATAAATGATAAATAATAAATGATAAATAATGAATTATTATCAATTAATGATAATAAAGTACGATGGTTTGTTTGTCCACAGTGAAGCTGCTGTGATTCGATCAAACGCTCGGAATTTCACCAGATTTAAGTGCAAGTCTTGCCTTCTGAATTTAGAAAGTAGACCGCAAACTGCTAAAAATTCCTGAGAAAGAAAATTCAGTGCATGAGTTGCTCAGTTATTTCATATATACTTAAATTTCTGGAGAAGAGTCTAATAATAACGATTTATGTCCGTTTTTCGGTGAGCGGAATAAAACTTCTCGAGGAGCCGTTTCACATACTAATAAAGAATCTCAGTTTCTCAGTTTGCCCCTCTCCCTGTTCTCCATCTCGCTTATCTCTTTCTGAACTTAACTTTTTGCTTATCTCGAAATCATCTCTGGAGAGAAAGACGCAGGAGCGATCATTCCCGTCCTTGGGTTCCCGTACACGTTTTTACCATCTGTGTAAGACGTACGTGCTTTTCCAGTTAGAGTGCCTAACTTAAATGGAACGTTTCCGTGACTATGTGCAAACTTATGCTACCCGCAGAGGAAAAAATTCAAGTAGCGGTTGGCAGAAAAAAAAGTCTCACGAGGGGCGCAAAAAGAAATTTTTGCCTGAAGGTGGCCGCCGCTAAAACCGTGGAAACAGGTTTAAACGATCGGCGATAAAGTCATTAAATTATCGGCAAAGCAGTACATTATTACGTGGACATGCGCGATGCGAAATTGGTAGGTGGTTATGCCAATCCAACTATACCTACAACACGAGCTAATGCAAACATCTCCCAACGAGATATATCGCAGAACCTTTCACTCGGCCTCAAGTTCATACAACCTGTGTTCTCAGTGCAAACTGATTTTTTTTTAAAATGTTTTTCTTGCGATCGAAAAGGCCCGTACATTCATAAATAGTTAGAGGAATACGTGTAGATAAAAGGAGGAAAAAGGGCAAGAAATCGATTGAGATGGGCGCAAGGCCTTTTTTGCCTTCTTGTCATTTTTTTGTCACTAGCCAAAACTATACACCTTTTTATTTTAATTAGCAGACGAATATGCGCGCTACGCGCACGACTATTTATTTAATTTCTGACAACTTCAAGTCAAAATCAATGAAATTTTGCTGATTCAAATTTAGAGAGTAAGTTTGAAACAACAAGGTATCCTAGATTTTAGGGACATTTCGTCACATCACTTTTTTTAGAGAGGTATTTCAAGAGGTTTTTAAGAATTTTAATGGATTTTGACCATTTTCAAGTGATTTTTACGAAGTTCTAAAGATTTTTAGGATTTTCAAAAGATTTCGTAGAATTTTAAGGTATTTCAGAATATTTCGCGGAATTTTAAGGGATTTTAAATGTTTTGAATAAATTTTGAGGAATATTAAGAGGTTTCTAACAACTTTAAGAGATTCCAACGAATTTTAAGCGATTTCGAAGGTTTTCATGAAATTTTAAGTGATTTGAAAAGGTTTCAGAGAATTTTAAAGGACTTTAAGGAATTTTAAATATTGTAATATATGATTTTTAAAAGAATTTGTAGAATTTAAAAATTTCGAAGGTTTTCGTAAAATTTTAAGGGATTTTATGAGATTGTTCTAATTATTAAAAGATTGTTTAGAATTTTTAAAGATTTCATGAAATTTGATAAGATTTCTAAGGATTTTAAGTGATTCTAAATGTTAAAAAATTCCAAGAGATTTTAGGGATTTTTAGAGAGTTTTGCGAATTTTAATTTGGATTTTAAGAGATTTATAATTTTAATGGTTTTTGTGGATTTTTAAGGGATTTAAAGAGATTTTGGGAGTTTTAAGAAATCTTAAAGTTTTCAAATCTTAAAATTTTCATAAAATTTTAAGTGATTTGAAAAGGTTTCTGAGTGTTATAAGAGAATTTAAGGGATTCTAAATCTTATGAAGTTTTGAAGAATTTTAAGAGATTTCAAAGGGTTTCAGAGAATTTTAAGGGACTTTAAGGAATTTTAAATGTTGTAATATAATTTTCAGGAATTTAAAATAATTTTGTGAAATTTTATGAGATTTCTTAAAATTTCAAGGGATTTTCTGATTTTTAGAAGATTTTATAGAATTTTATGGATTTCATGGAATTTAATGAGATTTCTAATAATTTTAATAGATTTTAAATCACGTCAAGGGACTTTAAATGTTATCGTATAATTTAAAGAATTTCAAGCAGTTTCTGGGAATTTTGAGAAGTTTTCACGAATTTTAAAAGATTTCAAGAGAGTTTTATGAGTGTTAGAATATTTTATGGGGTTTAAAGAATTTTAAAGTTTGTCAGGTAATTTTATTGATTTCTCTAATTTTTAAAAGATTTTGTAGAATTTTTAAGGATTTCATGGAATTTGATAAGATTTCTGAAAATTTTTAAAGATTTTAATTGTTGAGAAATTCCAAGAGGTTTTTAGAAAATCTTAACGAATTTTAAGGTATTTCGAAGGTTTTCCTCAAATTTTTTTTTAGCCATTAGTTTGTTTTTCTTCTATCCACTTCAAGTCATTCAAAAGCCAATCAGGTTTGCAACAACAATGTATGCGAGATTTTCGAGACATTTCGTGACACCACTTTTTTAAGATAGAACTAGCAAACCAACACAGATTATTTTGTTTTACTTCTTACAACTTCAAGTCACTCAAAATCTAATCAGGTTTGAAACAATAATATATGCGAGATTTTCGTTTAGAAATCCCTTGAAATCTTTCAAAAATTTCTCCGAATACCTTTGATTTTTCTTTTAATTTATGAAATGTCACGGAATCTACTGATTGTTGATCTATTGATGTATTGGAATCTACTGAAAATTTTAAAAAATGTTTTGAAATCGTTTCGCACATAAAAATGTTTTGCAGAGCCAAGAAACGATCAAATCTGCTGAAGCTTACAGAACCAGAAAAGTTGGCGAGTTTTTAGCTTTTGCTAAATCTTATTTTCTCGATGTACGAAACCGCAATGATACGGGGCCAGGACGAGCCGCATGAGGCGGGACCCATCAGCGGCTTAGGTTAGTTTCGAAGTCTCATCTTACTCTCACGTGGGGCAGCGTAATGAACCAACATGACTTGCGGTTTGCAATGCCGTGTTCTTGCCTTATTGAAAGCAGTGTCGCTCATCCGACCTATTCGGATCTATCAGTCGAAAGAACAGAATTCCGGGATCTAGATAATATCCAATTCAGTTCTACCAGCCTGCAAGTAGACTCCTCGTTCTTTCGATCAGAGAGACACCCTTTATCTTCTAATTCAAGCCGTGTCTTCCAATATACCGAGGCTTCCCTATTCGGAAAATGAATTCGTAGGATTCGCTCGAGCACCTTCTTCTTTACCTTTAGTTTTTCGTTTTCAGCATGAGAGGCGAAAATTCCCTCGGCTGGCTTCGTTTGGTTCTGGATTCCAGGGTGCTAGTATCCTTGAAACTGCACGCGAAGGCACGTCGCGGTAAGAACGAACTCGATTCTTTAACAAAGAAATCGAACTCACCGTGTTTCCTCCGGTTTCTATCAATCTTCTAATATAATGAAAACTATGTTCCGCTAGAGGTTCGATCTACAGCTTAATGTATGAAATTAATTTCCTGGTTATAATTGGAACGCGTTTAATAGTCTAAGAACACCTTTTTGTTTTATGCTCATTATTTATTTAGAGGATTATATTCAATCTCTCGATGAAAAAGAGTTTTTCTTCTTATTTTTACGTTTGGAGTCTAATGCTCGAGGAATAGATTCACGAGATATAATAAGGCACTGTTTGGAAAATGATGGTGCAGTTTTTAATATAGGAAAAATGAAACAACAGGAGAATTGCGTTGCAACTAGAAGCATTGTGCTTCGCGATGTGACGAGATAAAATAGTACAGGACATGATTCAGTGTAATGTAACGTAATGCAATCAGATATTGTCTTCTTCTATTTAAAGACGAGCTCTGAAGAAGGTCTAAAGCGTCTGTTTGAATATGAAAGTCCTTGTAATTTTTTTTACAAAATAAGATCCTACAAAATCTTCTCTTTTTATTTAGATGGATAGTTTAATTCTAAGTCATCGGATGGAGGTGAGACATCAAGATGTCTCATCTCATCTCTTCGATCATCGCAAGAGTTTTTAAGAGACGTCCTTCAATCTTAAAAAGTGAAGTGTTAAAAGCAAGAAACGTATGATTCGGGCGGATAAGCGGATTCGTAAGAAGGCACACGCATGGCACGTGCACTTCGCTCTATGCTTCCTTGATTTCAGCGGATCGCGATTCGATCGATGTCAAATAATTCAAGTTTTTACGGCGCAGTCACGGCTCTCTGGAGATCTTTTCCAAGCCTGCCGACAGAGTAGCCGGTACGATTATTGGTTTTTGCGCCTTATCGACCGACTAATCGCTGGTCGAGTGGTCGCAAGCCGAAAGGCAGGATGAATCGATCGGCAGTCTGTTTTCGCTCGTGTATCTGCTTGAGTAAAGAGCAGGTGAAAGGGCGATTTGATCCGCTGGTCGATCCACTCGCAACTATTAAGATCATTTTTAGGGGTCAAATCTGACCCCAAAAGCGAGAAAACTGGAGTCCAGTATGATTTAGAGCAGCCTGCTTTCTTTTTATGAAGACACCAGAGATTCTCTTCAATCGATATAAATTAATTGAGCCATGTAGCCTGATAGGTGGTCGACATTATCTCGATCTTTTATTGGTCAGCAACAATTTGGTCCTGATAGAATAGGAAGTGTTTGTGCGTTTGGAGATTCCAGACGCTTTTTTCCTTTCCCTGTTCCCTTTACCTTACAATTTTTTTACCATCTATCTAGCCCCACAAATCAAATCTTAAAACTTTTAATTTGTCCATATCGACTCGGCTTAGCAGACGGAATTCATATGATTCTTGAAGAGAAGTGTTAATTGGGATATTTAACTTTCGGAAAGAGAGAAAGTGAAGAGGTATCTATGAAAATGATAATGCCAGGGAGGGTGAAAAAGGCGATCGCGCCTCACCTTAAAGAGCACCTCGTACATCGTGAGAAGCAGATTGTGCTAGTTAGATATTAAAGTAAATAATAATATACAATAACTATTAAGTATATTTCATAATATCGAATTGGTACTCGAAGGTACCAATAAGCATTGCGAATGTAATGCGATAATAACGTAATTTCATGGTTCGCGGCGACCAGCTAAGTTGATTTATAATAGTGATCCTCGCGGTTTTAACGATGAGAACAATCGATCTGCACGTATTGGTTCTGAGGATATTGGAAATATAAAAACCTCACAGGCGAAAGTTCATTCTCTTAAACTCTGAGGTGCTACTATTGGCTCATAAAAGAGAGAAACTACTCGAAGACAATCACCCAGCAAATGATTTAAGGAATCTACAAATCTTACAAGCTTCTCTATCTTCTGAACTTAGAATTTCCTCAAGATATCATCTCTTAAATATCTTTGCTTCTTATTTTTTATTTTTCATTTTCCAGCACCACCTGCTTCATTCCAAAACTCTTACCCGAACTAATTACTCTTTCCCTTCACATCGATTATCTCGTTTCCTTAGCAGAGTCTCGAAAGTCCTCCTGATACACTTTACGGTTTTCTGTTGACATTTAGAGCCCTCCGTGTTTGTGTGGTCCTCGTAAGTTACTCGAAACTCTCAATTTCGCGAAAAGGAAGGGAACAGGCTTCCGGAAAGTGGTACTGGAATAAAGAAAAAAACTGGACCCGGGGAGGGAATACTTTGGATGAGTCCGGCTTGCCGGCGGGAGGCGGATAGTCCAGGGCGGTCGTCTCGCTCGAAACATTCACGGCTCAGGGCGTACATTAAATATGATATATGCTTATTGAATTTGTAAGTAAAACGGCCATGTATGACTGTTGCAGTTGCCTGTGGTGGTCGATGTTTTGAGGAACGAAGGGAGTCTTCGTATCTCTTTTTTAGTGTACCTCTTTTTCGATATACCCTTTCTTAAAGTTGCTCCTTTTTACAGATGATCTTTTTACAGATTCTCTTTTTACCGATTCTCTTTTTACCGATTCTCTTTTTGCAGATTCTCTTTTTGCAGATTCTCTTTTTACACATCCTCTTTTTTAAAGATCCTCTTCTCCAAAGTTGCCTCTCTTCCTCTTCTCCCTTTCATCATCTTCCCATTGCATTTCTATCCTCTCCTGCCTCTTTCTCACTCTCAAAGCCTTCTCACCTCCTCCCTCTCCACCTGGTAGCACTGGAGATAAAGCGTGCATAATTAGGAGGAATTCAGCAGGGATTACCCTCTATGGATCCTATCCAGTCATCCCGCTGCTGCCCTTCTTTGTCGAGTAACTAATTTATGTAATCGTTTCCGCGCTCAACACCAGGCGGCGCGTCTTTGCCCCCAGATCCCAAGTTGCTTAATCGTCCAAGAAGGATGGCTCGCTTCTTTTATCTTCGACCTCTTCCTTCCCTTCTTACTTCCTCCCTTTTTTTATCTTCCCTTTTCTTTCTACTTCATTCCATTCATTCTCTTTTCCTTTCTCCTTTTCTCCTTTTCTTCCTTTCTTCTTTTTTCCCTTTATCCACCTTTCTTTTCTTACTCTTAATCCTGATTTCAATTTCGCAAAATGAGCTTTATTTACATTTATGAGCCAGTGAATCCTGACTCGAAACGAAGAGATTTGAAGCCACAGTTGCCTTCTTGCATCTCCGCCCTTGCACATTTATATGTATACAGAGACTCGACGAAAAAGAGGGAGAAAGTCCAGTAATCGTTGAGCGTGGCAAGGCGGGTGCCCAAGTTGTGTTTTGCCTCGTTGAGCCTACATCCAAACGGAATCCGGTTCGTGCAACAAAACCGAGTATCCTTCTTGACAAATTGAGTCGAGTCCTTGCGTACGCAACTTCGCGCGTACGTATGTCACCTTTCCAGCCCACCTTTCCCCTTCTTCCCAGATCTCCAAAATTCACGGGGAGTCTTTCATAAAAGCCACTTCCCAAAAATAAAAACTCAGGACTTACTCTATCCTCCTTCTTCAAAAAGTCGTGAAGCAAAAGTTCAAGAAGCTTACCTGCAACAAATAAAGAAATTGATTAGTCATCATTTATAGCTTAGGCTTTTTTTGGTGGTTCCATAATTTGAACCTTATATTTTGGGACTTGTATTTTAATTGGTTCATACAATATAATTTCTTCTTTTGGATCTTAAAATAATTTGACTATTATTTTTGGGACTTGTGGCTCCACGTTCCTGGCAATGAATAAATATCCCAGGCTCTTTGGAGATTCAACAGGCCATCTAATAACTCATCTCTGAAGATACTGTTTCACATCAACACTTTGATTCGAGCAGAGGTAGTGCCCGAGGTCTGTGAACGAAATTCGATTCAATCTTTGAAGTCGCGGAAGCAGAGGGAGCAAAACAATGAGGGAAGAAAGTAGGAATGCAGGGAGATGGATGGCTGGAGGAAGAGAAGAAACGCCCTCGAATCGAACGGGTATAATTTTCAGCGAACTCCTTTCGGCCGCGGCTCCCTTAAACCGAGCTCGGTATGCCTGCCTGAATTATCGTTGACCTCCAACACGGGCTTACAAGGCACTTTCGTCCACGGTACACTCATCGTGTCCCTCGATCCCAGCTCCTACGTTCCAACATTGTTGCATCGCATAAATTAATACCGGCTTCGAGGTTCTGTGTTACGGTGCCCAAACATCGGATCCAAAAAGCCAGCCCCTTGCATCTTGAAGAGAGGAGCTCCTCGCATCATGAAGAGAGGTGCCTCTCGCATCTTTTATTCGAACGCTTAGGAATCTTTACGGTCAGAAGTTACACAAATCCGACGGTTATCCGAGAATTGTCCAAATCTCTTCTCCCTTCGCTTCAGTTCGAAAAAGAAGCTTGTTTATGTTTTTCTTAGGCTTGAGAGTTGCGAGGAATGTTTTAATAGAGGTGCATCCCAACTAATCGTCAATAACTGTAATTGCTGATTTATAATCGGTCCAGCGATATGGCTTCATGGTTAATCATGACGTGAAATTATAATTGATGCCGCAGTGAGAGATGGATACATATACAAGAGAATATGGTCCAGCGGACCTTGGCGAGCGGACCGAGAAAAGTAACGTCGACCACGCAATAATAAATTAAACAATGCACCTTGAAATTTCAGCCCGCAACTGAAGACCACATGATCAACGATCGCGAGCACTGCTATAATTACTCGTTGTCATAAAGCATGTGTGTCGACGCCTTAGACGCCATATACTAATTGCCCTTGCGATCAGCTGTGAAATGGGTACTTTGCAAGTAATTTATTTCACAATCAATAAAAACCAACGAGAAGAATCTGATTTTAATGTCGACGGGGCCTTCCGAGTTTAAGACTTTAAGGGATTTAAATAATTTAAAGGCGTTTCAAGGGATTTTTAAGATTTCAATGTCAAGAAAGCAAAAGATTAAAGAGATTTTAGAGAATTTCGACTTTGAATCTTCTAGATTCGAAAACAAATCTTGATCGAGTCCTATTCTTGTCAAATCATTCGAACCGAATCATAAATTTTGGAACTGGCCCAAAGGCATTCGACTTGGATTCTTAGTGGTGAGTGCAAGGGCATGAAGAAAGAAAGTAAACGAAACCCTCTCGCACCCATGCATGTGGTGGCCGGAGGTTTTACATTGCGCAAGGATTTATCGTAGGAAAGAACGTGTTCGCCGGTGTAGAAGCAGCGTCATGAAGGGGACCGTGATCTGACTATATATCAACGGTGCCGGCAGGCAGGCCAGGAAGGCGGTTCTGGCCAAGCCGTCCACGTTCCACCTTCTATATGCTGTGGATACAACAACGAGAACGACAACAACAACGGCAACAACAGCGAGGACGCCTTCCTTAAACGCGACCTCGCCGCCATGCCGCGAGGGTTCTTCAGGCCCAAGAAGAGATTTTCGTATTATTTCGGGGAATTCCTCCAACGATCGGTACATGATATCACGTCCGACGGGTCGGTACTCCTTTATCTTATGTTTCTTCTTTCCCAAAAAGGGAGCACTCGCTCAAAATTACAATCCTGGAGGTCACTCTATAAGATGACACCAGCATTTGGAAGATATGAGAGATTCAAGAGAGAATCAAGATTCTTGAGTCAAGAGTCGAGATTGCTGTGATTCGTCCATACGATTCTCTTTCCTCAATCTCAATTTTCTTTGAGAAGATAAGTTGTTGAGCTTCCGGATGGATTATGTATTTGATGGTTTAAGAGTGTAATCAAGTATACATTGTTAGGATCTGTTGGAACACTTGCTAAGAGTTTGTAAATAAATAGCCAATAGAAGAAGCTTCTCTTGGTAAAGGCGGATGCAAGGGGACCTTATGCCCACTGTTCCCGACCTCTTGGTAGCTCCCGTCGTAAACCCGAGCTTAATTACCAATTAGATGCTGTGTCGTGGCACGCTTTCGCCCGGTAAATCGGTTAGTATCATGGAACACGCCGACTTCGTTACCTAGAAGATGCCGACTCTTTTTATGCAAATTACTTGCAGCCCATCTTCAAACATCAAGTACAGCCGAACAAACACAAATCGATCATAATTATAATGATAAATTTCAAGGTTTCGAAAAGTTCCTGTATTAAAAATAAAATCAAGGACAATTCCCGGACAGAGTGGCCACAAGATTCAACTTTTCAACTTCCCTGACATTTCTCTGACTTTCAGACAAATTTCCCTGACAGAAAAGTATTAAAAATGGGCACAAATTTTCAATAATAATACCATTGAAATTTTTTTTAATTTCGTATATCACTTTAAATCTTTTGAAATACAAAATCACTTCAGATCATTTAAAATTCGTAAAAAAAACTCAAATTTATGACAACCTTGGAAATTTCTTGAAATTTATTGATTGAAATTCCCAGAAACATCTTAAATTCCACGAAATCACTTCAAATTTGTTAATATTTCATGAAAATCCTTAAATTTTCATTAATTGTTTTAAAATTCCTCAAAATCATTTCAAATCCTTTAAATTTCTCAAAAAACTTCCAAATCTTTTAAAATTTCTAAACATCTCTTAAAATTTTCTGTAATCCTTCAAAATTCCATAAAATATTTTTATAATCTCTTAAAATATTTTTAAATTCCACGAGGAATTTTAAAATTCCTTAAAATGCATCAAAATATATTAAAATTTCCTTTAAATTATTTTTAAAACATCTAAGTTACTTAAAATTTTGACAAGCTTCTTAAAATCCTTTAGAATTCCACGAAAAACTTTGAAATCCCTTAAAATACATAAAAATATCTAAAAATCTTTTAAAATTTTTGAAAACTTTTCCAAATTCCCTAAAATTTCACAAAGTCTTTAAAAACACACAAAAATCTCAGGAACTCTTTTAAAATTCCATGAAGAACATTAAAATCCCTTTAAATTCCTTAAACTCACTTTAAAATAATCAAAATTTCTTAAAATTTTTACAAATCTTTTAAAATCCTTTTAAATTTCACGAGAATATTTATAATTCCTTAAAATCTTTTAAAATTCTTACAAGCTTCTTAAAATCCTTTATAATTCGACGAAAAACTTTAAAATCCCCTAAAATACGTAAAAATCTTCAAAAATTTTTGAAAACCTTTCAAAATTCCACAAAATCTTTAGAAAATCATAAAAATCTCATTAAATCCTTTAAAATTCTATGAGGAACATTAAAGTCTCTTAAAATCACTTTAAAAATTCAAAATTTCTTAAAATTTTTACAAGCTTTTTAAAATCCTTTAAAATTCCTTAAAATTCTTTGAATTCCCTAAACTTCCTTAAAAATCTCTTAAAATTTCATGAAGTCCTTTCAAAATTCAACTAAATCTTTTAAATATTATACAAATCTCTTGTTAATCACTTTAAATTCCTAGAAACCTCTTAAAATTCTTTAAAATTATTGAAAATGTCTTGAAATTATTAGAAATCTAGAGAATCTCAAAGAATACCTGGAAATTATTTATAATCCTTCGAAATCCTTGGATAGTTTTTAAAATTTGTTAAACAAACTATAAAAATTATACATGTAATAAGACAAAAATAACATAGTTAGCATAAATGTCAATTTCTATTTTCCCTGACATTTCTCTGACACACGGAGAGAAATGCTATGGTTGGTCCAACCATATATATTGATAAATACGGGGCAACCATAGTTTTGTCAGCGCAACCAAAAAAATAGATAATCTAAGCAATTGAATGGTTGCACTGACCAAACTATGGCTGTAGCAACCATAGATATGGTTGCCCCATATTTTTCAATTGTATATGGTTGGCCCAACCATAGCTTTTTCTCCTTGCATGTTGAGTAGGCTTAAAACCGACGTAACTCAACTCTGCAGAGGAGAAATGGCTTTTGATTCTAGAAAAGGAAAAAGCCCAATCTGGCCTTAAAATCATGAGTTTTTTCGAAGGCACATATGCAATCTCTTGACGGTGGCTTTCGCTCGTAATTAACTTAGGTACCGACACTACCGTTAATTCGATCGAGCGAGAAGGAAATCTCTGCACTTGAGATGGCGAGATAACGAGAAGGGTGGACCAGGTCGAGGGAGGTTTAGAAAACAGGAGAAAGGAGTGAGACAGAGAGTTGGACCGCACGAGCTCGATATCGACCCTGTCAATCTCTAGAGGTGGTCGTCCGCGAAAGTGCCGCGGTGCATACGCTAATTATGCAGATTTACATGGCTACTCGCGACCCAAGTCGAGCCACGACTTCGAAGCTCATGGCGGCGACGCGACGCGTAAATCCCACTCGAAAATAAATGTATCCTTCGAACGATCGTTATAGCAAAGAGCACAATTCCCATGAAAACGATACGTCTACACTCTACTTTTTCCTGGTGTTTAGTCGCGAGAGCGAAAGTCGCGACTGAGCTGCGCAATCCTTTCAATTTAAGAAGAGACTTTACATATGTCGAGATGAATAGCTTTGTAATAGGAAAATGATATAGAGGTGGGACATTTACATGCAAATGTGACCCGAGGACTGAAGAGAAGTCTACTAGAGGCATTAACATGTCACTGAGAGATCCATGGGAACTTCTTGATTGCAAAGTTTGCCTTACTCTCGATTTAAATTGGCACACACACACATTGCAATCCGTTCAAGTTGTTCTAACAGTTTTATTACATTTATTTCTTCCATATTTGTGGATTCTCTTGCGCAAAGAGTGAAAATCATCCACATTTATCACCCCTTGTGCAACAGAGAGCCATAAACGTAGAGATGAAGATTTGAAGCTTACACCTGTTCGCATGCACTCCAACCGGAAATTTGTAATCCCTTTGCGCACCTGGCAAAGTGCACCTTACGAAAGACTGCTAATTGCCAGGATATGATATTGACCGGAGGGGAGAATGAGGGCAGAGAAGATCAAGAGAGGGAGAGAGAGAGAAAGAGTCACCCTGGGAGGTTGGGATTTTATTTATATTCCCAAGTTAGCGATTAGCACGCGTCACATCAAGACTAGATCGATAGACTCGAAAATTCCCTAAGAGAAACAGAAGGTTGTATCTTCTTAACGCAGCCAATCTCGGGACATGCCCCAGCAATCTGTTACTGTCGGGTTGATTATTTATGGCATTCTTTATACAGCTCCCATTATTTACTACGTAATACCCTAATGAGTTATGATAGCTCGAATTGGAAGGTGCAATGAGAGATATGCTTCGCACCTGAAGATATCCGCCACGAGATTCGCCTTTGGCAATCAGCAACCGCGAATGGGTTTATATCCTCATATACTATCTCGAATTTGTTTCAAGAATTTATTTCGTCACTTCAGATGCGTCAGATAAAAGATTGGGTAAAAGGTGAGAAGAAAGAAACCTTTTCTGTAATACCTTCCCTAAAAGATAGTCTTTTCATTCCTGTACAGCGAGTGGAAAGTGGCCGATTTCAGACCTTCGCGAGTTTTAATTTAATTTTTAGCTTGGCTTTAATTTTGGGAATTGTCGCTTTATATTTGGACATATTGCCCGAGTCGAAATATAGGTCCTCGACATCCTCTTAGGTCCTATTTGGTACTCTTTTGATATCTTTTTGTTCTCTTTGCAATTTTCGTAGGATTTTCTAAGTCCTCATTTAGGTCTCTAAGGTCCTACTGAGTCTTCTTTTAATCTTCTTTAGCCTAATTGAATTTTTGTAAAATTTTCTGAGTCCTCATTCACATTGTTGTAAAAATGACGCAAGCGCATTAGAATATATATCGAATTTAATGGAGGACCTAAGAGGCTGTAACGAGGCTTTCACCAAATCCTCTTTTAGTCCTCAAAACATGTAAAAGTGTAAATTTGCGCAAATTTTGAGGACTTAACTAGGACTTAGAATATACTGAAATAAATCCCCCTTTGATCCTCCTAAGTTCTCGAATTCAGAGAATTTGGAGGATAAAAGGAGGACCTATATTTCGACTCGGGTATCTGGAGCAAAAATTATCGTATGCATCGTGGACGGAAAGCGACTTTCACTCTAGCAAATTACTTCTCGCTCGTCGAAAATCTTACTTTTTCCGCCCTTGGTACATAACATACTATTGGGGACTCGAAGTTTGGATGGAAATAACTTGCAACAAGTGAATGCAGTGTGGGCTTGATCATTAAAAAAAGAGAAACATTCATTAGCGTTGTGCCCGAAACGACTCGAGTCTCGACGAAAAAGCAGGTATACTCGGTATGCAAAATTCTACAGCACATAACGGGAGCATCGTGCAGTCACTACGAGATATCGAGTCCGATACACATGCATGCCGTGTTGGTAGGTAATTGCGAGTCCTCCGGAAAAAGTTCCCTTTCTGCCGGGGGGAACATAAGGATAAGGTTGCGGTCTGACCAGTGTGAGCAAAACATTACGCTCCTTGTGTTACTCGATATTATGAACCAATTCCCCAGCTCTGCAAATTAAGTATATAATACAAGTGGATTTTAGCTTAGAGAGTTTCAAGTTTATCTAAGAATAAGGAAATGAGATACTAAAAATTTTGATGTTTTTACTGGTAGCTCAGAGCAGTAAGGTTTAGAATATCCTGGGCCCATTACCTGTTGAAAGGCGTTACGCAAATCAATAAAACGAAACGATTGATTCTTAATTGCTTTTGATCTGTGTATTCTTTCGACAGAAGCCAGCTGGCCCAGCTGTGCTGGTAAGTTACGTGCTAGATACTTCGTGATTAGAGCTTGGAGCAATTTAGGCCACCTTGCACATGAAGACAAAGATCTTGATGGGGAGGAATGACATTTAATTGAAATCCGGGTAATTAATACGTTGTCAAAGGACAAGGGGCAGAGTCGGTCTCGAGGCGACACGTTGGATCGATGATAAGATCGCCTCGCCTTCTCAGGTTCATACCTCGTAAATTTCCACCTGAGAACATCACCCAGCTTTGAAAGTCTCTTAAGCTACAAAGTATTGTCTCCTCTGGTACAAAAACTTCTTATCGGAAGATAATTAAACTAATTTTATCCTTTATTTATTCCCGTGTAGCTTCCAAAGTTAATTAATTCATTTATTTATCTTGTCGCGATTTAAGGATGGGATAATAAATAAGATGAATCGTTTAATTCGGTAGCCTAATTTCGGATTCCTCTCCCTCGCTTCGTTAGGAGCGTGGTTCCTCTCTTCTCGGCAATTTCGAATTGCTATTTATTTAATGGACTGGGCCCATTATTTGGGACCTCTGGACTTAACGAGGTACGACCTCGTGAGATTCTTTTACCGCGACCCTTTCAATATGGGGGGTGGGGGGTAAAGGGGTAGAATTCTCAACCCTTTGGCTTCTCTTGGCCAATCCTTCTCGACCTCTTACTCTTCATCTCCTTCCTTCTTCTCTTTCTTGGTGGAGTCAGTGCACGCACACGTTGTCGTGCTCGGCTTTTCTCTTTCTCTCCAGAGAGCGGTCCCGATCTTAATCTCTGGTGCGAGGAATTCGAGAACGTTGCGCCTCTTGCGCTTACCTCTTGCCTCTTTCTTCTGGGATATTAGTTCCACCCAAGTTGTTGCCAGTACACTGTCACAGCCACCATGACACTAAGGAACACCATCATACACGTCGCCTCGCTTTAATTTTCTTCGTTCCTCTGATGCCACTGCTGTCCATCTTGCATCCAGCAACATAGTCGTTCATGTTCAAACCAAGCGGCTTTTTATTTTCATCAAGAATACAAATTTCAAAAGCATTCAGGAACATCAAGAGTCGCTCAAGCTTGGTGATCACTTTGCAAACAACTGGTATTAAGTGGTTAGAACTGGTATTAAGTGGTAACAACTGGTAACTAGTCGTAATAACATCTACAAACTCGTAACAGTTCATATCATGTGATAACAAATGGTAACGAGTGGTAAAAGCTCGTATAAGGTGATAACAACAGGTACAAAGTATCAAGAACTGGTACCGAGTGTTCAAAACTGGTACCGAGGGTTGACAACTGGTAGCAAGTGGTAACAACTGTTATCAACCCGTACCAAGTGATAACAATTGGTAACAAACCATTTTTTCCGTCTGACTTAGTTCTGCCTCAAGTAAAAGTTCGGAAGTATGGTTTCGAACTCTCAACAACTCATCTAAGTTTAATGGTATTCAGAGATTAAGTTTTTCTGACCATCAGCCTCCGAAAGTAATAAAAGGCCAGAAAATACTTTTCACTTTCAGGTGCAAAAATGAAAGGTGAAATTTAATTACTTTGACAATTTACTAACGATTACGAGCAGCTATTGAATGCACAATCAGAAGCTTCTGAAATTACCTGTACAATTTGCAGCTACCAGCAATACAGAATATCCGGAAAGAACTTGCGTGGAAGCGGAGAACGATGTTCTACGTGAGTAATAGTAATAGCTTTTAAATTGTCTCTCGCTTTAATAGCAAAGAATATCTTCGCCTCTTCCCTCTGTCTTTTTCTCTTATTCTCTCAGTGTTTTTGTTTCCTTGCTGAAGAAAACAATAAAATCTGCTTTCGTCTACAATTGAGATAAGCTACCAACAGTTTTTCCGAAACATTACTTTTTATTCAGTTTGCACAATTTGTTTCGAAAGCAAAGTAAAAAAGAAGATCTGACAAGAAGAAGCGGAATTTGGACAAATTCAATGATTGAAATAAAACTCGACATGATCTGATCGGACTTAAGAAAGACAGAATTTTTGTTTTTCCATTCGGTTTGCGCTTCGATTCTCCGTATCTTGTTTCGGGCTCTCGACACCAGACACCTACCAGATACATACAAACACAATGTATCATTCCACGAACACTTATTTTCTTTCTCACATAAGCCGTCTTCTTATTCTCAACATTTACCGATTTGATCATGATTTTCAGGATTAGATTCTAAGTCACGAAATTCGAATTAGAGACACTGCGATAACATCAGATACTTCTCAGTGATTCCTGGAGATTCTATTCAAGCACAAAACATGCTTTTAATTTCCCACCGATTCAAATCAGAGAATTTTAGGTATTTTAAGTATTTTTATGGCTTCATACACTATCTAAATCACAACCGCCAGCTTAGATTCATCCAGCATCATCTATTCAAGGAAACCAGAATCTGGAACATTTTCAATTCCACAAGAGGAAACCTCTCTCTCAAAGTCGTTATATTTATGAATCCAGAAATTCTCGTTTCATCACATAGTTGGAACACCATGAATACCTGAATCATAATTGCAATCATTTCTAATCTAATTATTCATGTTATATTATTTGCCCCAGGCTGACTTCTCTAATTGGTATTAGTAATCAATAGAAACCAGTTGTGAAGCTAACAAGTTGCTCTTTTTGTGACTTTCATTCCAAGTAGCCTTGAAAATTTTTTTTACTCTTCCTGCAGACATCTGAGTCTTCTCGCAGTATTTGTTCGTAGATGTGTGCAGATACGAGGGTAGATGCAAACGTACTTGGTAAGAAAGTTGACATCGATCGGCTGCTCTGGACTTGGACTAATAATCGCGCAGCGGGCTGCAAGTAGAGTTGGGATAAAAAGCAATATGAAACCATTTCTAGAGATCCTATAGTACAGGACGATTCCTACCGGGCCTCTAACGAATCCCCTGGATACTGTCACGCGTTCTCATGCGAGGCGAACATTAGTTGCTTCGTCGCGGCCACGACATTACGACGTGTTTCTTGTGTCCTAGGTTCCCGCACAGAGCATGTGCGCGTGCATGTGCGGGACCCAACGCAACTTCTTGCGAGCATCAGGACCAACTTGGTTACGCCGAGGCACTTGGTCATAGATTAACCGATTACCGACTACATGCTTCACGTGTATGTTCGAAAGTAGCTACTGGTAGTCGAGGTAGGTGGATACGCATTAACCTTGGCAGGAGGTTAACATTGAAAATCGACCTTGAATTTCAGTTCAAGGATGGTCACCAAAGCTTTAAAGAACGTGTAATTTCAGAACATATTTTGTAATGACCGCTAGCAAGTTTTTACAAGTGCTACCAGTCGGTACAGAGTGGTAACAAATTGTACCAAGTCGTAAAAACTTTTACAAAACCCTGATAACTAAAGTCATATGATAACAACTGGTATAAAGTGTTAACAACTAGTACTAAGTAGTAACAACTGCAACAAACTCGTAACAACTCATATCATGTGTTAACAACTGTTACAAAATGTTTTAAACTGGTACCAAGCAATAGAAACTGCTAAATCCTCATAACAAAATGGTACCATATGTTAATAAAGGAAAAAGTCAAGTAATTATAATTTTAGAACCTATTACATAATTACTATACTTATAACTTCGTATTTTCACAGGTAATGATAGACTGAACGATTTCCGTTGATGGCATTATTACCGGATGTCCCAAATCGAAAATACACAAAGGGCCACTTTAGGACTTGGCTCCACTTTGGAAGAGTTCACTCTAAAATAAATATAAAATAACATGATCGAAATTTCGTTGTAAAATCAAGTAGACACCATCATCTAGAATAATAAAACTGCCCACACCTTGAAAAGACCCTAATTGATCGGACGTGGCTCTCAGAGGAGAATCGATTATGGCCAAATAACCGCGACGTCCGAATCCTATTCAGAGGTCACTGATGTCGACTCGAACCGCTGAACCGTTTTATTGAAACTCTAACGACCTCATTCACCAAAGTTTCGTTCTTAAATCGACCATCAACACCTCTTCCGGTCCTATACAAAAATATATTTTTAAACCAGGCTAGAGCAATATGAACTCCTAATTGCCATTGACATTCCTCAGCAAGCCTAACAATGAGCTATAAGTATAATTAGAGGCATTTTACGACTGTAATAACATTTACTCTCATCCTTATCTTCATACCTTTTATCCAGAGCATCCAAGCGTATCTTAAGTGGTAATTAGACAATTATTAGATAGTTTCCACTACAATTGAGATAAGCTTCTTCTATCAAGATCTGGATATTCTAACTAAAAACAACTAGAACTTAAATGTAGTGGTTGAAAACTAGGAAAAACTATATCTAACGAAAGCACGTGTAGAGTCAGATTACAAATGCCCTGGCTCTGGTGATAATTTCCTGATACCAATACTTTGTCACCTTTTATGAGCACGTGCATCAAGGTACTATCACATCGTACGCACATTGCTACAGGGCAAATGGAGATACCGATTTCCATACGCCCCTTGTCTGATCCCTAGCTCTTCGAAGCGAGGAACCTCACCGCTGGAATTACTGAATATTTATACGCGTGCGCTATTCCAGGTTAAACAAAGAGTACCCACTGCCCACGCCTATACATCCCACGATCCGCGACCCACGACCCGTTCCCAGAGAAGTCCAGCCTAAAACGCAACCTCGGGGTCATTTTTCAGTTTTCTAGACTTTCACGGGTTTGATACCTTGATATGCTTCTCCGATATGATGAAGTTTGGTACGATAGTCCAGTTGTTAACAATCAAGTTGTTACAACCTTGTACACCAGTTGTTAAAACCTTGTACACCAGTTGTTAACGTACGGTACAAGTTATGATCACCATTTACCAATTGTTACAGCCCTTAATCAGCTGTTAACATCTTGAACAAGTTTTTAACACTCGGTACCAATAACTAACATTCGGCACGAGTTGTTAACACCTTCTAATACTTGTTGATAGTTGGAACTAGTTGTTACCACTTTGTAGCAGTTGTTAACACTTGGTTGTAGTTGTTACCAACCTGTAATACTTATTGACATTCTGTACTATGTGTTACCAGTTTTTACTAGTTGCTAACACTGGTTCCGAGTTGTTATCACTACGTACCAGTCGTTAAAACTCAATGATAGTTATTGGCCGCATGATACAGGTGAAATCCTTACAGTAGAATTCTTAAGTTGAATCAGTGTGAAGGAAGAAGGCACACAGGAAGTGATTGAAGAGAGAGGGAGAGGAGCGGAACTCCCGCGGCGAGTAAAGCTATAAGATAACCCAGCGTGCCAGAAGTACAGTCCATTGAATGGTCGAAAGTAACGAGAACTTTCCTCTCCCTTCTGCTGGTCCCTTCTCAATTCAGTGTACTAACTTGTACTCGCATTGTGAGACCATGCGTCGATGTACTCGACACGCGCAGAGGTGCGCAGGATGCACACGGGGGTTCACACAAAGGGTTCACTGTTAGCGACCGGTTCGCCGCCCCTTAATGACTTGTAATCACGGAACGGTGATGTCTCTGAGTTATGACGCCCTACCAGGGAGGAGCCAAGAGAGGAAACAGAAAGCGAAAGGGTCGAAATAAATAGAAGAAGACTCACTCTTTACGCATTAGGTTCTGAATTAGTACCTAATGGATCCATTTTGTCAGAAAATACATGTTCTAGGAACGATACTATTTCCTACTGTAATGTCAGGTACTTTCAATACTGAATTCTTTCTCCTCTCGCATTGTTCGTTCCGCTTCTCTTAGTTACTCTTCCGCTTCGCTCCCCCTTTTCTAACATGTACTTCATCGACGCTTCGCCATAATTCTACGGAGTACCGTTTTCACCTATCCGCAATCCGATCACAATATAATGTACATCCAGATAGCAATATCACTCCTAAAGACAATCTTTCAAAAACTATTTATAGTTTCGAAAAATCGAAATCTGGTAATGTAATCAAAGTCTGAGAGAAACTGATGATACTATCGAACCAGGAGAGATAGCTTCAGGTTGAAACCTTGCTAATTAACCATGAAATTCCGCTCTCTATAGATGATCACTTAAGCACAAATTTAGTACAAAGTAGGGCGTGTAACAGGACTCGTATGGTAGAAAGACCTTTACCAATATTATCTTTCGCTGATGGACTAAGGTTAAAAAAAAGGTCCACGCAAAAGTTATTTCATTCAGGCATGCACGCATGCTGCCCTTTTTGCTATGTCATGGTGTGTTACTGTAGCATGCTATCGATAATCAATTCAAATCATTTCGTCGCGCAACTATAGGTTGGTGATGCAGACGTATAAAAGACGCTCTCCGCATTCTCTTCCTATGTCTTTCCTCATGCCACGATTGACAGCTCCTATTTCGAGCTACCACACCTCTCCCTCAGTCTCTTCCTTTCCCTCTTTCCCAGCCGATATTTATTTCAAGGAAATATAATAAAGCCAGTTTTCCTGGTAAAGGCGTTCTGGACTTCTTCATCCACAGTACAGTATATTCTGCTGCCAGGTAATTCTAGCATGACCATCAATTGTTAGCATTGGATACAAAATCAACGATTCAAAACAACTTTACCACTGGTACCAGGTATTAGTGCCTAACAGGAATTCTTAGAACCTTCTACCAATTGTTGTTACCACTGTGTACCAGATGTTAAAACGCGGTATGAGTTATTTACACTTGTTACCAGCTGTTATCACTCGGTACCAGTAGCTAGTACCTTGTAACAGTTGTTAACACTGGATACCAATTGCTACCATCTTGTAACACTTATTAATACTCTGCATCAGTTGTTGCTACTTTGCACCAGTTGCTACAACTCAGAATGGGTTGTTAACACTCGGTACCAATTGTTATTACCTTGTAAAACTTGTCGACTCTCTGTACTACTTGTTACTACTTTGTACCAGTTGA